>PVJX010001703.1:0-151772 GCA_004027295.1 Dolichotis patagonum
TGATGTAAATACTCTGCCTGAGGCTCATTAGATGAAATACAATTTTCCATTTTTAAGTGTGGATTATGCAAAGTGACTTCTTTCCAGGATGTCATATAGAAACAAAAAAGAAACTTGACAAACTCTATTCCAGCTAGCTGACCAAAAGCAACATCAGCCATGCATGGTGGTGCATGCCTATAATCCCAGCACTTGGGAGGCTGAGACAGGAGGATCAACTTGAGTTCCAGGCCACCCTGGGCTACGTTGTGAATTTAGGGCCAGCCTGGACTTAAACTGGAATGAGATCCTGTCTCAGAAGAAAAAAAATTTAACATCAATAAGGGTGTCATGCTGATACTACGTAGCCTGGTTATGATCTGATGAAAATGGTCCTTTATTTCTGTTATTTTTCCTGAAAGCCCATAACCATAGTCTAATTCTGATATTTAAACAAATTAGATCTAAATACAGGAAGAGTCTACATAATACTAAATAGTACTTCCTCAAAGCCTTCATGGCAATTAAAAACAAAGCCTAAGAAACTGTCCTAGCTAAGAGGAGGAAAGGAGACATGAAGACTGATGATGTGGGGAACCTGGATAGAATTTTATGGCAAAAGTACACATTAGGCTAAAATCAATGGAACTCAAATAACTATGGACTTTGGTTAATAATAATGTGTTAATATTGGTTCATTAATTTCTTTTATTTTTTCATTCATTACTTTTAAAAATGTACCCTATTAATGTCAAAATGTGTTAACAATACAGAAATTGGGTGCAAGGTGCATGGAAATTACCACCTTTGCAAATTTCCTATAAAACTAAAATATGTTGTTAAAATGCAGTTTACTTAAAAATTTTAAACAAAACAAGACCCACCCCATTGAAATATTTATTGATGGAAGGTTTATACACACATAAGAGCTATACTTTAGTACATCCTAAATGACAATAAAAATTGAACTTTTATTATATTGCATGAAATTTTAATTGAGACTATTTCAAACTAAAATGAAAATATTTTAAACTAAGATTAGAGCAATTATATTTTAAGGAAACACTTTAAACATTGTCAGAGACTTGGAGAACAACTAATCATTCAGTTAGCAAATGGTATCACACTCACTTTGCTTTGTCACTGTAGTTATCTTTAGGAATCCAGATAAAAACCACAATGGCTTTGGAGAGTATGGTTTATGGCTAGGTTGTGAAGAATTCTGGGTTAAATTTTAAGGAGGTATTGTATTACGCATTTGTTATGGCTTATATCTAGATACTCCCCACCAAGGCTCATGTGGTCATAGGAGGAACTTTTGGGAGATGCTTGGATCATGGGTGAACGATACTGGATTAGTCCCCTGGTTGGCTGAGCCTAGCTCTGGGTGTGGGTGATGAACTTACTGAAGACAGAAGTCCCACCCTAGGGGTGGTGGCACTAAAAAGGCTTGCAGTCTGGATGAAATAAAAAAGAAACAGTCTCACTGCTTCCTGCCTGCCATGACATGAACTTGTTTTCCCTCTGCCATGCTGCCTTGCCTTGGAGCCAGCTGACTATGGTCTGAAATCTCTGAAAATTGTGAGCTAATAAGCCTTTCCTCCTTTAACTTGTGTCAGATATTTTGTCCAAACAACAAGAAGGTAATCAAGACAGCGTCTATGGCAGCACACATTCCATTCAGCTTTGGAGAGTCATCATATGTCATCTGGTTGTCATAGGGATGTGATTATAAATTATCTCATTTTGTATGATGTAGTAAAAAGAACATATGTATTATAGGTAAAATCAATTATTTTACCTAGTATTTTATTCTGGCATTATTTTCTAAATAAAATTTTAAGATACATGATGGGACTTTGCCTTCTGGCCAAGCTGGAGTAAATGACCAGACTTATTTATTCTAATACATGAAACAACCAAGGAAACAAATTAAATATATGAAATGACAGTTGGCGAGACACTGAACATCAGGCTATGAAAGACAGTGAGGGACAAGAAACGAAGGAAATAAGTACTATGCTTACCTCAGCTTGTTGATTTCAGTGAGTTCCAGGCCACAAGGCAGAAAAGGGTACCCTGGTGGACCTCAGAATTGAGAAGACAGACCCAAGAGTCCAGAGCCCAAAACATCTAATATTTCCTGGATAGAGTCACAGGGCTGAGTTACACAGAGAGAAAACTCAGGACAAGTGTAAATAGTTCTGCTCAAGTATTCAGCAGAGCACTGAGTAGCAGGAACTTGTGAAGAAACTATGCAGTCAGAGAAAGAGGCAATCAGAGAGATGAGGTGTAATAGAGCCTGGTGCTCACAAAAGGATGAAAATGGAGCTTTCCCCATCATCCAGACCCCCCCCAATCTTGAAATTCATGGAGCACAGTGTAAAATACATGGAAGAGTCTTGCCTCAGCATGAAAAAAAAATTAGCCTTACACTGAGAATCACTCTGCTCACACCTAACAAATATTAAAAGGAATACCTGAAGGATCAAACTGTTTTCAAGTAATTTAGCTCTGCCCCAAATTTCAGGAACATTTAATATTCATTGCTCAACAAAATACAATTCACGATGTCTTACGGCCAATAAAAAATTGCCAGGTACAAAAAGAAGCAGGGAAGAAACAATCTATAATAAGGGATATAAGTCACTCAGTAAATACAGATTGACCCAGATATTATCAGTTAGCTGAAAATGCATTAAAAGATTAATTACATTTCTAGTCTATATGTTCAGAGAGTAAATAAAAATATGTAAGATGAAAAACAGACCCCAATACAACTCCTAAAGATGAAAACTTCAAAGACTGAAAAACACATGGGCTTAGTTTATATAGTGGGCTGCAAATTACACGTGGAAAGTACCTGTATTGGTCAGGCATGATGGCACACACCTGTAATCCCAGCACTTGGGAGGCTGAGACAGGAGGATTGTCTCAAGTTCAAGGTCAATCTGGGCTACATGGTGAACTCAAGGCCAGCCCAGAATACATAGCAAGACCCTGTCAAAAAAAATGGATCTGTATTAGTGAATTTGAAGATGGAGAAACTCTAAAATGAGGCACAGTGAGAAAGATTTATTTAAAAGATAAACAGAAGTTCAGTGTGCTGGAGGAATATCCAGGTTTTCTAACACACATTAATTGGAGTCTCTGAAAAAAGAAAGATAGGATCAGAAAGAATACTAGAAGAGAGCAAAACCCAGACTGCATGGGAAACACTTCAAAGATCAACAACTGGGATCTCATCTTATTAAAAAGCATTTGCACATCAAAAGAAATCACCAACAAAGTAAAAAGACTCCCCACAAAGTGGGAAAAAATTTTAACCAATTGTCTGTCAGACAAAGGACTTACATCTAGACTATATAAGGAACTGAAAAAAATTAGACTCCTCAAATTCAAAGACCCAGTCCAAAAATAGGCATCTGAGATCAATACACACTTCTCAGATGAATAAATACAAATAAGCATATTTTTAAAATGTTAAACATCATTAATCATTTGAGAGATGAAAATTAAAACAACACTGAGATTCCATCGCCCCCCAGAAATAATCACTATTGTAAAGAAATTAACCAATAACAAATGCTTGAGAGGCTGTGGTGTAAAGGGATTCTTTCTCCACTGTTGGTGGGAGTGCAGACTGGTGTAACCACTGTGGAAATTAGAAGGGAGATTCCTCACAAAGCTAGGATTAGGGGTCCCATTCTACCTGGCTGTTCTTCTGGATATCTTCCCAGAAGAATTAAAAACATTATATCACAAAGATATATGTGCACCTATGTTTATAGCAGCACAATTTGTAATAAATATTGGAAACAACTCAAAGGTCCACCAACCGAGAATAAATTAAAATGATGTGGAATTTTTCTATCATGGAGTACTACTCAGCCACTAAAAAGGTAAACTGGAGACTTTACTAGGTAAATGGATATAACCTGAGACCATACTTATAAGTGAAATAAGTCCAATTCACATGTATAAACATCATATTGTCTTCCTGGTGTGAGAAACTGAAAGAGTAAATAAAGTCTAACATGAACAATAGATATTGTGAAATGAGAATAAATTGTTAAAAAGGAAAAGGGAACCAGAATGGGATAAAAGGGAAAGGAAGGAAGAGAAAAGAGAAAACAATACTATTAGTGTCTGTTATTGCATTGAAAAGAAAGGTTTGTGCTAGTATTGATTGGAGAAATTTATGCCTATATTTTGTACTCTCAATAACTACTCTAAAGATAACAATATGCAATGTATTAGCTACTGTTATTCTATTATTTTGTTTTGAAATTTTGTTTTACCTCTTTTCTATAAAATTAAAAATATAAAAAAGAATACCAGAAGAAACAGTAACCAAAATTTCCAGATTTAATGAAAACTTTAAGTCCATGTATTCAAGAAGCATGTCAAAACTCAAACACAAGAAATATGAAGTAAACCAAAACAATCCAATTGCTTAATAAACAGAAAGTTGTAAAAGTAGCCAGTAGGACAAAGGCAAAGATGACAACATGTAACAAATAATAAGTGATAAATAAGGATGAATTGACATCAGAAACCATGCAAGGAAGAAGACAGTGGAGCAACATCTTTAAAGTATTGAAAGAAAACTGAAACCTTTCAGTCTAGAATTCTATGCAAAAATATCTTTTTAAAACATAGGCTAAATAAGGTCTTTTGGGGGAGGATCTACAAATGCTGACAATTTATTAGCAGCAGGCCCACACTATCAATTATGGTGGAAAAGCCCTGTGAAAAACATACATCCAGCATATTTAATGTTGGAAAGCTGAATGCATTCTTCCTAAAATCAGAATCAAGAGAAAGAGATCTGCTCTTTCCACTTCTATTCAACAATGAACGAGAGGTTCTAGCCATTGCAATTAAATAAGAAAAAGAAATAAAAGGCATTCAAATTTAAACAGTAGAACTGTCTTTATTTGGTTTATAGAAGATGTCAAAATGTTTGATTAGTTGAGGTTCTCTAGAGAAAGAGAATAGGATATATGTAGATAAGTGTAAGAGGAGATTTATCAAGGGAATTGTTTTGTGTAATTATAGAGGGCAAGTGGTCTGCCACTTGCAAGCTGGAGACCCAGGAAAGCCAATGATGTATTTTAATCTTTGAGTGCAAAGGCTAGATAATCAGGGCTGCTTGTATAAGGTCCCAGAATCCAAAGGCCCAAGAACTAGGAACCTTTATTTCCAAGGATAGGAGCAGATGTATATTCAAGCTTAAGAAGGAAGGTAATTTTCTCTTCTTCCACCTTTCTGTTCTATTCAGACCCTCAGTGACCTGCATAGTGCCTGCCCACAATAGTGACACTCTATTGATTCAAATACCAATCTCTTCTAGAAACACCTTCCCAGACACACCTATAAATAATGTTTTACCATATATCTAAGCATCCCTTATCCCAGTCAAATTGACATACAAAATTAACCATCACATATACAGAAAATTCTGTTTAGTCTACAAAACAAAAGCATAAATTGGTAGAATTAATAATGAGCAAGGTTGCTAAGCATGGTATCACATAACTACTGTAATTGTGAGCCAAAATAAGCCTCTTCTTCAAGTTATGGGTGTCAGATATTGTGTCTCAATGATGAGAAAGTGATTAAGTCAGATTTTGGTACCAGCTTAATAGAATCATTGCTGGGAATGTACCTCAGTGTGGGATTTAGAAGCCTTTGGAAGAGGTTCATGGGAGAGTTTGGAAGGGTTTCAAAATGCCAGCTATGGAAGCCCTAGAGTGCTGTAAGCCAAGGTTGATGATTACAGTTCAGTTGACCAGAATGCTGAGTTGGGAACATTGGAAGTCGGACTACAGACTATGTGTGTTTATGCTTTGGCAGAAAATGTATCTACGTTTTGCTCAAGTCCTAAGACACTTTGGGATGCTGATATTAAGGGCAATGGACTAATTAACCTAGCAGAGGAAATTTCATTAATACAGTGGGAGACTTTTAGCCAGGATTAGACCAAAAAGAAGGAGCAAATTTAAAAAGTTTTGAGTCTGGCCAGAAAGAAAACACCTGCAAAGCTGGAGAAAAACAGAACATAGTTACTGAAAAAGACCAGTATTAAGAAGGAACTAAATACTTTGCATGAAGACAATACAAAAGATGGCTTAAGGGACCTCAAAAATCAGCAATACCCTATATTTTGAAGATGTAAAGTGCAAAAGTGAAAGATTTTTCACTAAGAAGACATCCTCAGGGTACATTGCTCTAGAAGTTGCCTAAGAAATTGGTTTCCTGTTATTTGGTTTATAGCACTCAGCCATTCAGGCATTCAAAGGCTTCTGCAGCCATTATCCAAGGAGACCATTACTGCTTGGGCTGGTGGCAGACCCTGGCATCACTCACGTTGTGCTAATTTTATAGGCATGCAGAATGTAGGAGTTGTTCAGTCAGGTAGGCTTACATCTAGATTTCAGAAGAAGGCCTGAGGGGCCAGGCAGTATGCTGAGAGGTCAGTGTGTAAAGCTGTGAGAGTGAAGCTGAAAGTAATGGAAGTTAGAGAAACGTGGAACATGAGACACTCCTGGAACATGGAATTTGTGTTGAGGAAAGTCATAGGGAGTGAGTGAAGCCAACCCAAGAGAGAGGCCATGAAGGTGAAACAGGCAATGCCATAGAGGCAAAGCCACCCAAGCCCTTTGAAGTTCCCATCTTGCTGAAACTTGTCCCAGGTGTTGGACAGGTGTCCCAGGATTTAATGTTTGTCCTTCTGGGTTTTGATTTTGCTTTGGTTCCATTCTTTGCTATCTACCTTTTTCTCCTTTTCGGAACAGAAATGTTTATCCTGTGCCATTGTATATTGGCAGGTTTAACTTTCTTTTTGACTCTTACAGGGGCTCTCAGCTAAGAATTTGCCTTGAGTCTCAGAGGAGGCTTTGTACTTTTCAGCCATGCTAGAACTATTAAAACATTGATAACTCTTGCAGATGGACTAAATGTATTTACATAAAGAGATAGACATGTCTCCTTTGGGAATCAAGGACAGAATGTTATGGTTTAGGTCATAAATGCTACCAAAAGGTGTATGTGTTCAGAGGTGGGACTTTTGGAAGGTGATTAGATCATGGAGGCATTGCATTCCTCAGTGGATTAATCCATAGCTAAATGTCAGTGCTTCAGCACTGAAGCCACCTAACCAGGGACTCTAACTCTGAGCCAAAATAAACTTCTTAAAGTTGTGGACATCAGATATTTTTCTCCTCTCTTTGAAGAAGAGAAAGTTAGTAAGACAGAGAGAAATAGGAGTGGAAGCAAAGAGGAATGGGAAAGGCAGGTGGCAAATAATAAATTAGAATGACACAAGGAAACGTGTTTATGAGATTGATGACATCCATGTGTGATTTTATCTCACTTGTGATGTCAGGTGAAGAAAATAAAGCAACACTCCTTGAACTTGGAGCTGTGGAACCCTTAACCAAACTGCTCACCCATGAAGATAAAATTGTAAGAAGAAATGCTACTATGATATTTGGAATCCTAACTTCTAATAGTAAGTATCAACTTTTAAAAGTAAATACATTATCTTTTCTTTCAACAGTAAAGGATTTATTTTAGTTTTACTAAAACTGACTTTAATGTTGACAAAATAAAAATTAAATCAGGACAATTCAGCAAATGTATTATGTCCTATTTTAGGAGAATTTTTTTCATGGACCTGGGGACTAAACTCCATGCCTTCACACTGAGCTGTCCCGCCAGCCTTTTTTTCACTTTTTAATTTTGTGTAAGAGTCTTATTAATTTGCTAAATTGCCAAGGTTGGGTTGGAACTTATGATCTTCTTGCCTCAAGCTCCCAGAATGCAGGAATGTATCTGGGATATTTTAAAGTATAAAAATACATACAGACATGTACACACAAAAACTCCCTCTCAAAGTTGGTAAGGTAGTATGTTCCAGTCTTAAAACTCAGGGCAGCAATCACCATTTCTTAAAATCAAAATATTTTTCTTGACAGTATAATATAAATTTGCTTGTCCATGTATGTGTAAGTTGTACTTCATGCACATTTCACTACAAATGATGCCCAGAATAAAGTTTTGTTAAAATATTATTTTTGAAACTGCAGACTGTACAAAAATAAATTTAGATATGTATATTTACTCTTAAATCAGATCTATTACTTGCTTGGAATATTTTCATAAATGTATATGATAAGGTAGTGTAATAGTATTAGTTAAAATATGCTATTATGTCTGTTAGACTATCACTTTTGCCAAAACTATGCAAATAAAAGTAGGTGTTTTTGATGAGCAGAATATGTTTTCCATGTGTAAGTCATTTCTCTATGTTATAAGGAGTGTTTTGAGTCAGTTGATAAAAGCCCTGTAACTTACAAAAAGTTTAAATGATACTCTTAATGGAGATAGAATCGTACCATGAAACAGGCTGTTAGTGATAAATGTGTATCTCTGTCAGGGTCTGTGGCTAAAATCATGCTTTCCCCACATACCAGTTGTCTCAGCAAAAACAAGCACAGATTTTTCCCCTTTCTTCCTCTTCCCCCATCCTCGATTTTCTCTGAATATTATGTGATAACCGTCGATCTTCTTTGATTCTACGATGACCAGCAGGGACTGTAGCATTAATGTCTTCAGAAGCAGTGATGAGTGGAGGAGGGGAAGATGTGTTTCATGTGGAACTTTGCATGCTCAGCTATGGAGACTTCCTGTAAGAACCCTGTGGGGTTAGGGTGCCCAGGGCAGGCAGCAATGTCAGAAGCCCTACAGTGACTGTGCTGTAAGGCAGGGACTCGGACATTCATAGGAGTGTGGATTATGAATGTCTATGGATTATGAATGTCTATGGATTACGAATGTACTGTCAGTGTAGATTATGATAATAATACTAATTAGCACTTCTATAGCACTTGAAATGTGCCAGGCACTGTTGTAAGTGCTATTTAGGTATTTATTTCATCCTGACAAACAGTCTTGAGAGGTAAGTCCTATTATTATTCCTCTTAAAATAAGCAATTGAGGCACAGTAGAAGGGAGTAGTCACTTATATTGTTAGGCCTTCATAAATTTATCTCAAAGATTGCATGTATAATAGTTCTGCATTAGTACTATATCAATTATATACAAAAACCATAAGAAAACTGGTAACTGAGAAATACCTTGTGATTCACTGTTTATACACTGCAGACTTTGAGAAACAAAGATATTGTAACACCTATCAAGAAACATCTCATTTTAAATTTAAAAGAGACCCCTAAAAGGATTAAGTTACTTGCCTAAAGTCATATAGATGGTTAATAGTAGATCTGAGGTTAAAGCTAAAAGCTTTACTTTCTGGTTCATAGATTAACAGACTTTCTCATCATCAAATTTTGTATGATCCCAAGTCAGGTTCTCCTTCTAAATGATTTTGCTGCAGAATGCATCTCATCTGAAAAGCAAAGTTCTATTTATCTGTTTATATTTATATTTTCTAATTTAATCTGTAGGTCTCCATAATTTCCTATTTACTTTTGTTCTTATTCATTTTGTTTATGCATCATCTTCCAAGATATAAGGCATTTATAATCTGAGGAGCTCTCTAAATTGTGTACAAAAATTTTTCTGAGCAGAGTATATACATCGAATTTCATCAGTTCCTAAAGAGGTCTGTGACCCAAAACTATTAAGAGTCATTGTTGCATTTGGGTACTGAGGGGAAGTGGCTCTCAGAAACCTCTGGGGCCTGCTGTAAGCTGACCCTTTGCTTGGCTGCCCAGTGTCAGGAGGCTCTGTGTGCAATGCAGAGCTTGGTAAATGGGGGAGCCCTGCTACCCTTGTTTCTCCAGTGAATACTTGGATCTCAGGGATGATTAATCAACCCCTGAAAGCATTCTGTCCATTCCATGAATTGGATGATAAAATTAAACCATTGTTTGAATTAACTTGACTGCTTTCAATTCAAAGAGTCTGATGATGTGGATAAAGAACCTGGCATGCCGACCTGCTTGTAAAGTTTTATTTTTTTTTTCCTTAACAGAGCCAACACATTAACAGCTATTGCTTAACTTTTCATAGATGTCCAAGAAAACTTGGAATAAAAACTGTGCATTTAGGCACTTGATATAAATGAAAAATCATGTGTAGACAAGTATGTGAACAAATGCACCCCTGCAGCTCAAAGACAGTCTAAGAATCGCCGAGCTCCTTCAGAAATTTGTGTCTTCATGTGGTTTTCATGCCTTCACTGGTGCCACTGTTTTCATAGATGATCACTCTAATGATCCTATAGAATACCAAGGGCTAAAAATGTTTCTGTGGAGCCATTTTTCCCTTGTGCAATTGCAAACACTCTTTTTCCCTTCTTCCTTGTGGTTGAGCTATGTCTTTATGCCAACCTGGGGTCAAGACAGAAATTGAATTTCTTTGTTAAACTTTTGTTTTTTATCAAAATGGAGCTGCTGTCTTCTTTCACCTTCTGGTTTGCGTTTAGTTCAACAAGGCCACATAATAGAGACTAGCTGAATGAAGTCAGCTAAGGGAGAGTTCATCAGAATCTATGTGGAAATGGCCTTGGATGCTCAGGTGTTACCTCACTCAAGGCAATTAGAAGGGCTTGCCATTTTAGAAAGTCATTGATGTAAGAACGTACTAGCTCAAGAGTGAATATATGGTCAGTATTGTACAAACAAAGCAAGCCCCTAAGAATGCAACTAAAGTAGATGACAGGCAGGTGCCCCAGGAAGTAGTTGCTGGCAGTTCTGAAACTACCCAGAATTATAGGTGGCACCCTGTTTAGACAGAATGTGTTCATGTGGCCCAGCCACATGTCAGAGTTTCCATTCAGTTGCTGTATCTGGGAGTGCTTTCTGTTGAAAAAGAAAGGGGCAGAGACTGTGTTGAAAGTGATGGAAATAGACACTCACCCATTATTTTTGCTGACTTACCCTCAAGTCAAGAAAGACTCTCTGAAAAGTCTGGTGTCAAAAAAACAGAATAACAAATTGATTAACTGTGTCACCAGATTACAAGAGCTGCCAGTGAGCTGGAATTGTCCATTGAGCCATAAGGAAATGGTTTTGAGGATAGACCTGCTAGTACTACTGATGAATGTTGCTTGCCTTTTGGGTTAAATTCAGATCTAGAAGAGAATTTCATGGCATGGAGAATTCTCTGGCAAAAAAGAGTTTGTTTGGTCAGACCAAGGTGTGGTGTCACTTGTGGCTGCAAGATTTATTCCACACTGTGGCCTCTTCCAGTGGAGTCGGTCTCCCTGACAAACAGCAGAGCATACAGAGCAGGAATCTTGACATCACTTCAGTGTTGGAGCAGCAGATTCTGAAGGGCATGGAAGTATTTTGTACACCCCATGGGGAATGTGTTGGGAAATCTAATAACCCAGAAATATTTTTTGAAGCATGTAATTATAGAAGACTTTGATGTAGTTCTGCAAAAATCTTTATAACAATACAGACTGGATCAGGAGAGAAAAACATTGTTTGCTTTTAGAATGCACACTCTATTCAGTTCACCAAACTCTTGAGAAAAGTTCTGCATACCAAGTTCTAAGGCTACTATTTCTCAGTCCATGGAGGTAATGCATTTTTCAAACGTGAGTGTTGACCCTAAAATGACATCCTCCACCCCTGAACATTGTGTTTCCTAGAAATCAATAATTATTTTGTATTTCAAGTCTCTATATATTTAACTGTGATCTTGCTGAACTTGTTAGTCACTTTGACAGAAACAAGAAATTCTGACATGTTAAAGAAAAGCTGTAGCTCTGAATTCCACTGGAAAAGGGATCCAATAAAAGCCATGTGTAACTAGCAATTAATGAGGAAGAATTCATCCAGGGTCTCTGTGTTTCAGCTGCTGCAAAGCAAACTTTTCCAAAATTCTGGCAGTGCTAATTTAGTTTTTTTTCAGGTAGCTGATCAAGAGGAGAAATTGCAAAACTAAAAGAACAAAGACGCTTTATTTCTCAGAAGTGAAATAAAGGAGAGCAAGAAAGAAGTGGAGGGATGCCAGTCCACCCTTAATTAGGCTAATATAAATCATATGAAAGTAAACTTTAGAACAGCCAATATACTTATCTTTAAGTGTTCTTGGCATTTGCAATAATTAAATGGAATGAAAGCAATCAAGATGTGTTCATTGAAATAGGCTATGATAATTCTTATTTCATTTGGTACAAGTTTTATTAACATCAAAGTTTATAAATACCTTCTCAACAAAACAAACAAAAAGAACTATTATTATATAATAAACAGGGGTAGGCTACAATAACTCACTTTTACTGATGCATGTTCCAGTTACACTTTGTACTCTTACGGTTATAGTGTTTAGTGTTTCGAAGGCAGCGTAGTCAGTGACCAAAGGGTGTGGGCTGGAGTCCGTGCGGGGTCACACTGACCTCAGCAGGAAACCTGGCTCTACTACCTATTTGTTGTGTGATTTGGCGATTCAATTTCTGTGCCTGTGAGATTGGATAATGATAGTACCCACCTCTTAAAGGATAACTGTTCCACAGACATTGGCATCATTATTGTTAATAAATAACAATGTTCTCTTTCTTTGTAGGTGATGTTAAAAAATTGCTAAGGGAGTTAGATGTCATGAATTCTGTGGTTGCCCAGCTTACTCCAGAAGGTAACTTTGCACCCTACATCTACTGCAAAAAACAAAAATGAACTGGTTTCTTTTTAACATTTTATTAAACTACATATTGAAAATAGCTCAGCGGTATCAATTGTGAGTTGTCATTAAAATTTCACAAACTGTGGCTCAATTTTGACTTTTTGAAGAGGTGAACAGTAAAAGGTTGTGCAGAGCTATGGGTTTTTAAAGCATATTTTGAAATAGAGATTGAATAAACATTTAACAGGCTTGTCTTATTTTTTTTCTGATGTACAGAAGAAGTAGTTATCCATGAGTTTGCTACTCTTTGCCTAGCAAACATGTCCATAGAGTACACTGGTAAAGTACAAATATTTGAAAATGGTGGATTGGAGCCACTCATCAGATTACTGAGTAGTCCTGATCCTGATGTGAAGAAGAATTCTATTGAATGCATTTACAACTTGGTACAGGTAAAATTAATTTCTAAAATCTCTGATGTTGAGGTTAATAGCTTAGTGGTAGAACACTTGCCTAGCAGGCATGAAACCCTGGGTTTGATCCTGATTATAAAATTTATTTTCCTATTTAGGAAAGGAAAGTTTTTTCAAGCTCACCCAGTTCTGTGTCATCAGTTCTTAGTACATTTAGTAATTATCACTCAGAAAAAATAATGAACGTTTAGTGCACTTCAGTTTTCTTTTTTTGTTTTTGGTACTGGGGATTGAACTCACGACCTCACGCTTGCCAGGCAGGCACTTAAGCCACTGAGCTAAATCCCCAGCCCCAGTTTTCATATTTTACAAGTAGTTGTCACCCAAAGAAGAGCTTGTTAGAAATGTGCTTCTATTAAAAAAAAATGGTATGCAGGTTAAGGTAGGATTAGGCTAGTTAAAATGTGCTTCTCCTAAAACACGTGTTGAACCTGGGAAGGGGCTCTTTGATCTGACCCCGGTGGTTTCAGTACATTGGATGTAACCTGTGCCCTTTGCATTGGACTAATTGTGGTGAGAATCCATTGATCTAAGTATACCGAGCAGTATTCACTGTTCACAATGGCAACATGCTACCTCATGGGGACTGTTTTCTCTGGTGTGTAAAGAAACTGCCACCTTCCCCTCCCCCACTGTCTTGTCCTTTGAACCCTATTCCTCCAGTCTCCTCCACACACCCTCACACCCACACCCTCACACCCACACCCTCACACCCACAGCTGATCAGTTTCCTGAGTCTTTTAACAGCCTTCTCTGCTTCTGTTCCTGTTCAGATTCCTTACCAATCACCACACGTGCTTGACAAGCTTTAGACCAGCTAAAAACACAAAAACACTATTTTAAATAGCTATCAACAGAGTGGGAGAGAAAGAGAGAGAAGCAAGAGGGAGGGAGAGGAACAGGTTGGTAGACGATGTACCTATGCCTGGACTCAACAGAATCCCAGCTTTAGCACCTCCATGCAGCCTGACATTTAGGGTTCTCACTCCTAAATATAAGGAGGCAGCTCAGCTCCTTCTGGCTTCTCTGGTCACATTGACTGGACCTAGTGAAGCAGGCTTTAAGGTTCCTATGAGTACCCAGGTTTTAATTTCAAGAGTCCTTTTAGCCATATTTCCCTATATATTTTTTTAATCAAGCAGAAATGGAAAGTATTACCTCCACAGTTCCTAATAACAAAGTACTAGTTAGTAGCACTACATTGTGTATACACCACAAACTGGATGGGCTTAAAATGACGGAAAGTCACAGTAATGAGGAAAGAAGTTCCAAATCAAGGTGTCAGTAGGGTCACACTCTGAGACTGGGTAGAGTCCTTCCTCGCCTCTTCCCTGCTTCTGCAATGACTGTTAAGGTTGGCTCTCCTGGGCTCACCACTGTAACACTCCTTCTCTCCCCTTATCATTTCCCTTCTAGGGACACCAATCTGATAAGGACACCATTAAGGGTCTACCCCACTCCAGGATGACCACACATCACTTAGTTACAAATGCTATTTGAAGCAGTGTATCAGAGTGTGAAAAGTATTTTATTATGCATAAATTTGTATGGTAATGATATTCGTAGTAAATAGAATTTGCTGCATAAAAAACAAGATACTGCAAAAGCCACAGATCATGTTTGTTTCCTGTTGTTGACTGTGTCTGCATAGTTAAAGATGAATATTTTGATCTTGTCAGTTGAAAGTTTTCTTATTTTGTGAGTTATTTTAGAAGGGGATCTGAAATAAAAGATAGGAAAATTGTAACTTTAATGTTCTTTGCTAGCAAATAGAATCTCTCCATTCTTGAGGCTACAGTTTGCTTTAGAAATTACTAATGTGGTCATTTGTATTTCATGGCAGGATTTTCAGTGTCGAGCTACACTTCAAGAACTAAATGCAATCCCTCCTGTATTAGATCTCTTGAAATCAGAATATCCAATTATTCAGCTGTTGGCTCTCAAAACATTGGGTGTGATTACAAATGGTAAGAAGTCTCAGGCAATGCTAAGAGACAATCAAGGACTGGACCACCTCATTAAGATCCTAGAAACCAAGGTAATGATCATCCGGTTCTCTGTGGGGAGCATATCTCTCCCTAAATGTTATAAAATATGAACTGCAGAATATTTTCTAATGAAATTTTATTTTTTAAGTAAATAAAATCTACTTCAAGTGTTAATGATAAAAACCTTCAGCAGTGCTGCTGCAGTTAAAAAAGTGAAACTGCATAATATGCTGAAATAAACAGATGGTCCCTTTCACCATCATGACAACGGAGCATTGTACAGTGCATTTAATGAACACTCATAAATTTTGATTATGAAACAAATCTGCATTCATAGCTTCAGCTTCACTTTCTTCCTTAACCATCAGGTGTTCCGTTCATTTTATGCTTCTGTGTTGAAGGCCTTGGTCCTTGTTTCTTTTTCTCTGGCTTCTCCTTTGCTTCTAGTACCACGTTTTCTCTTTCAATAAAGGTAATTAAGGTATTACATCTCTTTTGGACTTCCTGAGTTATAAATATAAATGCACATAATGAACTTGTATTTTCTATCTACAAGTTGCCTTGGTTTCAATTTCTAAACAAAGGTATGTTTTATTTTAATTTTAATCAATTAATTTTTTTATTTTAAAGAGGTTTTATATTTAAGCACAGTACAAATTATAATGGAGCAACTGATTAATTGCTACATAAAGTTGAGTAGCCTGATTAAATCAGACTAATTTGAGAGGTCATTTGAGGCTATGTTTTTTTTTTAAAGTCTTATGCCTTAGAAGATTTAAAATGTCTAAATATTTTTATCTATTATTTTTCTGGTTTTCTGAAACATTTAGAATTAGTCTCCTAACATTGATTGATAATGATTTTCTCTTGGATAAGTCCAGAAAAATAATTTTCTACTCTTAGTATTATTTTCAACCTTCAGTATTATTTTATATTTATCATATTTTTAGACAAAAAATTATAATTGAGTACTAATAGTTTGGGGGCTTTTTATGATTTCATCTTCTGTTGTCTGTACTTTTTTATCCCAACCAACATTTTGAGAAATATTGGAGTGGAATTTCCATAGTTTCTACTAAGTCCCTTAGGGATAAATTCACACTTTAAGGATCTGCATACCTTTTTCTAGCATCTCCCAGCTGTGAAAACCAATCTAGCAGATGACTGAATACCATTTAATTGTCTTGAAGTGACTCAGATGATTTCAGAAAGTGTCCACTGCCTTAACTTCAGAGTGAAACCATCCATTACTCCACTTTAACAGTTTAGAAAATGAAATTAACTCCAATGACAAAAGTGTCCTCTTTATGCTTCTTAGAAATTCAAGAGACAGAGTAGATTAAAGGAGACTAAAGTTTCCCTAAGTAACAGCTGCATACTGTTTTACACTATCCAATCACTAGATTTTTTTCCTAAAAAACTAAATGTCAGAGCTTACTAATACAGAACTGGAAAAATAAAGTAAAATATCAAGGAGCAATACAGATGCAGGTGTGTTTTAAGCCATTAAGTCTAGCTGTCTTTGATTCATTGATCAATGTATGTGCCAGCCTTTGTGTTAAGCATTTCACATTTGCAAAATAGAACCCTAATAACACTGTGCAGCTATAGGTAGTCATATTTTATCCTGTTTTTAAAATACAAAGTGAAAATCAAATGTTAATTTTCCCTATGTAACATAGACAGAAAGTGATTAACTATAGGTAAATCACTTTAGGTGATTTAGGTTTGTCTGATATGTCATGGAATTTTCACCTGATACTTTACCCCTCTTATTTTCATCAAAATGGAAGGGATACAAATATCTAGTACATGGTAGGCACTGTGAAGATATTTTATATATATTTTATTTACTTCCTAATTCAAGAACATATTTTTCTACAATACAAGAATAATACTTGTATCCTTGTGGTATCACATAATTATTATATCATTAGTCCCATTTTACAGGTTAGAAAAGTGAGACTGACAAGTTACATAACTTACCTACAGTCACAGAGCTCGGGACTCTATACATAAATACATATGAAGAGTATTTTTTCAGAATTAATGCCTGTATGTTAGTTGGAAAAATCGAAATAGAAACAGAATAAAAAGTAGAACTGCCTCTCTTCATGTTTAGGAGTGTAAAAGGTACAGGTGTTTGTTCATGTCACTTCACCATTGTCCTAGAGGTCCTTGCCAGGGCGACAAAGCCAAGAAAAAAAGGGGAACACAAAATACAGACTAGACAAGAAGAAAGAAAACTGATTTTCTATACATATAGTGATATAATTTGTGAATACAGAGACTATAAAAGTCTAGTAGAACTAATGAATACATACTAATAAGTTCTATATTAGATATGTATTATTATGCCTAATAAGTAGATCTATTAGGGTCACAAGACAAATGGTCAGTACATAAAAATTGACTATTTCTGAATACTAGCAATGAACAACTGAAAGGCAAAATAAATGCAATGTAATTTGCAATGCCTTCCTGATGCACAAACTAGAAGGAGTTTAATAATTTGTGCCAAAAATGTATTTACCAACCAAAACTACAAAACAATTTTTGAAGAAAGTTTAGAGATATCACATGCTTGGGAATTGCAACACATAATATTAATGTAACATTTTTCACCAAACTTCCTTTTGAGTTAGAATTTTCAGTTGGTTTTCATATAACAACTTATTGATTTGGTTATATTTAAGGATACCATTTATTACTTCTTTTAATTTGTGTGATCTATTGTTTTATTCCACTCTTTCTTCCTTTCTTCTTCCCTTCCTTCCTTTCTTCCTGCTATTTGCCATGTTAATGTAATTTTTAATATTATGTTTTAACTTCTTTGCTGACTTTCTTGTTATGTTTGTGCTTAACAATTGGTCTAGTGATTACAATATAGAATTTAAACTTATCTTAGTCTACATAGAGTTCACGTTGACTAATCCAAGTAAAATATTGAAACTTTGTAGCATTGTATTCTACTTACTTTTCCTATTCTGAATGCAACTTTTGTTATATATCTCCCTGTACATTACAAACTCAACAACGCAATATAGTAAGTTTTTGTCTTGACCAGTCTTCTACTGTATGTGTTTTAAGGGCATTAAGAAGGGAAAATTACATTTCTGTATGTGTGTGTAGTGTCTATCAACTTCTTGTGTTTCTGGATTCTTTGTATCTATCCGTTTATTCAGTATTTCTGGTGGTGTTCATTACTTCTTGTGCATCCAGATTGCCATCTAGGTCACTTTCCTTCAGTCTGAAGAACTCCATTTAGCGTTTCTTACAGTGCAGATATGGTGGCATAAATTATCTCAGTTTTCAACTTTAAAAAAAATGATTTCAGATTCATTTGTGTTCTTCTGCGGATGGTTAACATTCTGTTCAAATAGGTCACTAGCCGGGAACTCCGTCTTGTGAGGTGCAACAGCTGATGTCACTGCTCTATTCTGAGGGTTTCTTTTTACTGTTGTTTTTACTTAGCTGGATTCTAGGGGTTTCCCTAGTGTCTCTGAGGTCAACCATGTATCCGTGTATCTGGGAGGAGTTTTAACTTAGATTTGGGGGCTCACAATCTTCGTTCCCTTGCTTCTAGGCATTAAATTTGTGGCTCATCTTTTAGCTTCAGGCTCTCATCTCTGATAGTTTAAGCCAGTAAAGTTTCATTCCACTCTCTGCCAGCTGAGTTGCACAGGTTTGTGAAAGGAACTGTATTTGAAAAGCAGTGAAGTAATAGATATCACCCAGTTCCTCTCCCACTTCAAGGATGTTAGAAGGGCTGTGGTGTATCCTCTATGCAACATGGTTTAATGGTCAACCAGAGGTCTGGGAATAATTTATGCTCACTTTTTTCTTTATCATATTCTGTATTGGTAAGGGTTCTTCAGAGAAATACAATAAATAATTAGGGAATTGGATCAATTGGTTTTGGAAAGTTAGCAAATTAAAAAGCCAATTTACTGGCAAAGATTCCCCTATTTCCGGGAAGTCAGTGTTTTTTTTTCTATTATGGACATCAACTGATTGGATTACAGCCACTTACATTATAAAAATAATCTGTCTTATTCAAAGTCTATTAATTTAAATATCAATCCCATCTAAAATTTATCTTTACAGAAATATCTAAATAGTGTTTGACCAAGCCTAGCCAAGTTGATAAAATCAACCATTGAAAGTTTATTTCTTATAAATTTAGTACATATGTATCCTCTTAAATCATATTTAATCTCTAAAGAAAGGAGAGGGCAAAATAATATGTATACCTAGCATGATACAACTGTCCTACATCCAACAAAAAATGTATTAGCTCTTTGCCTAGAAGAGGATACAGTCTTTGGGTGATGTGTACTCTTCTCACTGATCTTTGGAAACTTAAATACTGTGATGTAAAATTCATCAAAATGAATTATTGTAGTATCAAGTTAGTACAGCTCATATGCCATGATAACTGGTTCATATAATGTATACATTATTCATATATAAATACACATACACACAAACATATAACAAAATAAGGAAGAAATACTCATAATAATTACAGTCTTAATTTCTGTAACTGGGCACATGGCTATAGTTGATAGTCACAATTACTTTCTTTCACTACCAATTCCATATTCCCTTTGGTCTCAGCAAGCATCTCCACTGGTCATAGGTCTTGAATTGTGGGATGACCCAAACCTTTACTCCTGAAGGATCAGAGTCATTAGAAATCCTGCATGACCTAGGTCATTGTGGATTTCCATTAACTGTAATCACAGAGCATGAAGAGACATCTTCAGAGTCACCCTAAGAGATCTTTTATTTTCCAACTTTCTTCAACTTTCTTCCTTATTTCCAATGTGGAATAACAGTCTGATATCTCCTTGCATGGGAAGCCTTGATGGCATTATTGTGTTTCTTGGTAGATGTATTCTTCCCTGTAGAATTAAGAACTCGAGATCAGCAGATCATAAGACTGCAAGCACATGAAGCCAAGATTTTGCTAGTGAGTCATTAGGGGCAAAATGAGTGGTGCTACTTCCATTTCCACTCCTTGCTTCTTAGACTCCTGAATTCTAGCTTTGGGAAAAATAGTACCATATGTCACACAGTCCTTTGATGCATATACAGCCTTGTGGAGAACCTTGACTCCTTTCAGTGCTAAAAGGTATTGCCACCTGACTGATGCTGTCACTGAGTCTTCAAAAGACCATTCCAACACTTTACCAAGTCACCTGCTTTGGAATGATGGGGAATGAAGAGGTCCCATGAATTCCGTGAGTGTGGCCCTTTGTTGCACTTTTGCAGTAAAGTTAGTTTGTTGGGCAGGACCAATACTGAGTGGAATGTCATGGCAGTGGATCTTCCTTTTTGTGCTCCTCCCACTTGCAGGATTTCTCTCTGAAATCTCTTAACAGTTTAGGCAAGGCTGAAGTTTTCCACTGCTGTGAGCATTTGGGGGATTCCTCCATCCACAAATCCACAAAGTCTACCAATTTTCTTCTATCAGCTGCAGATTTTAAGGAAGACGTTTTCCTTCAGCTTTTCTCTGCTGTTTAAAAAACATTTTCAGTGGATTTTAGAATTGTTTCTGGTAGAAAGTTATATGACCAATGCCCCTTGGTTACCATTAGTGGAAATTTCCTCAATAGCATTATTTTTATCCATAAAACATATTGGAGTAAGATAAATGAGCAAAAATGGAGTAAATGGTTAGGTAGAATGATGTTGCACTGATAAACAAAACTCTTGCTTCCAAGAGTCCCACTCACAATAGAATTACACTATATTCTCACTAATCTCAGTTCCTCTCAGACTAAAATTTTCAAAGAGCGAATTTCTTTTACGACAACTTTCTAAAATTGTGTCTGTTTTTACTACTAGGAATTGAATGACCTTCATGTAGAAGCACTTTCTGTGATGGCTAATTGCCTTGAAGATATGGATAGTATGGTGCTGATTCAGCAGACAGGGGGGCTTAGAAAACTCTTAACATTTGTGGAAAGCTCTACAATTCCTGATATTCAGAAGAATGCAGCAAAAGCAATTGCTAAAGCAGCGAATGACCGTATGTCTCATTTTATATAATTTAACCATATATTTTCCTCTGATAGTCCTAGTTTTGATTGCTACTAGCAAAAACTAGAGTATTAGTTTGCTATTAACCTTTGGAGAACAACAGAATATTTACCACTTAAGGCCAAAACTCATCCCCCTGCCAATGAGCTAAAGATTTCTTAGAAATATAATAAACTCAATATGATTTAATTAGAATCCTATGTTTAAATTAAGTTTTAAGCTTTTAGTTCTCTTATGTTTGGAACAATATAGACAATATAGATTGTTTGTGTTGTTTCAAGAAACCCACATTCAGAATGAGGTCAACAAAATTATTTCTAGTTTCACCAAAAGTCTAGTAGTGCTGTGTGATACAACCATGAAAAATATTATGCTCATACATATACATAATATGATTTTCATTTCAGTGACAAGCTATGTTGACATAAATCTGTAAGATATGAGAGACTAAGTACATCTCATGCACTGGAGGTGAAATTATAGTTTTAATTTATGTATATTTGGAGTATTTTGTTTAATAAGAGATGTGATTTTATTTTTCCCCTTCTGTATCACTACTCTTATAAATGATGACAGCTTTGGCTACTTTAAGTGACTTATATCCTAAATGTGTATATTCATATCTGTATGTATGTCTATGTGTATATTGTGGAAAACATTTTTCTAGCCCATACCAGATTTCTTCAACGCCAGGCTTTAATGTAGCCAGCAGGATTTCACTGTCTGCTGCATAGTCAACATAGAAGGGCCTTATGACTTGACTTACATTATTAATGTCAAATCTAAAACAGGCTGTGAATTAAGGTTATTGGAAAAAAGTTGGTTTATTTAGTATTCTGTCAAATTGAACCTGGACAGTATCATTGCTGGTCTATTCTTTTTCCTTTTATTCCAAGATTCTTAGCTAATTGAGATCCAAAGAGATGTAATGGAAAACACGGACAATGTCAAGCTTAAAGTTTTTGCGTATCTTGGCTTCTCTGTAATCATTCTAGGTCTGTCCCAGTCCTTCTAGGGGTGGTGAGTTTTATGTTTACCTATATGTGACACAGCATGAAAAAGCACAGAACAAATCATTTTTGGTGTTTTTGTTCTAATCCTAGTTCTCCTATTGGCACTGCAATGAACCAGTCATGTGGTTATGCATGAAATTCAGACTCTCCAGACATGTTTATTAGTTCATTTTATTAATGATCTGTTGAGCTCTCAATTTCTGATGATAAACCTAGAACACACAAGCAAACAGGGAAACCCAATGCATGAAGAGTGTTTGATGACAGAAACACAGGGTCACCAAGGAAAAGTACTGAATATAGATGGGTCAGAGAAGTCTTTTAGGATTGAATTTACAATCTAGGGCCTAGAGTGAATCATAAAAGTTGATGGGGTGAAGAAAATCTGGAAGGGATGGAAGAGAATCCATAGTTCTCTAAGAAGGAACAGTTGTATAGAAGGAAGTTGTTTAAGAGGGCCAGAATGTGGAAAGTTCCAGAACTGAAGATGTTGAGAATAGCTAAAGAATATAGAATGCAGTAGAAAACAGACTTAAGGCTGTATAAATAGTGAAGAGCTAAATGGTAATGGGCATCACCCATTACTTGGGTAAGCCAAGTTAACTAATGGCAAGGAAGAGCCATTGAAGAGAGTTAGGGGAAGAACATTATAGTTTTTCACTTTTAAAGAAAGAACATTTTTGCTGCAAAGTGGAGAAGAGATTGGAAGGACCAGATGCAAAAGACCAAGAAGCTTACTGCCATAAGCTCAGTGAGAATGAAGCCACTCTGACAGAAAGACAAACACCACACATCGTCACATATACACTAAAGCTAAAAGTTGATCTCATAGAGTAGAGAATAGAATAGTGGTTGTCAGAGCTTGGGAAGGGAAGGAGGTGGGGGCTGGTAGAGTGAGGCCAGTTAGGGGTATGTGAATATAATTGGAAAAGAGAAATAACTTCTATAGTTCTGCATGGCACAACAGGATAATTATGGTTAACAACAACTGAGTATTTCAAAATAGCTTATACAGAGGATTTTGAATGTTCTCAACACAGTGTCTGAGGTGGTAGATATGCTAAATACCCTGATATGATCATTGCACATTATACACGTGTGTCAAAGCATCACATGGAATCCATAAATGTGTACATTTGTGTGTGTCAATTAGAAATTATTTCTAAAAATATATCCTATCCTCCTGGTTTGACAAATATTTATGCATAGCAAAAAAGTCAAAAGCCGTTTGTATTGTTTTACATGATTAGGAGTTGGTAAAATAGAAACGAAACAGGTACTCTGACACAGAAATGTGACGGATGGAGTGGGCTGTAGGCACAGTGCTCCATGCATTACAAACATAGTACGAGTGGAAGGTTAAGCGGGAGGGAAGGTGATCCCAAGGATGAGGCCTGGTGTCTGACTTGCACAGCTACAATGCACAGAAATGAGCAAGCTGGAAGAAGGGGTGGGATTGGTTCAAAGGAAAAAGAATGAGTTTCATTCTTCCTTTTTAAACATTGTGATAAAATATTTGTACTATGAAGTTGACCACTGTAACCATCTTAAGTACACAGACAGTGGCATTCCTACAATAAATTAAATACATTCCTACTATTGTGCTACCATTCCTACTATTCCTACTACTGTGCTACCATTGGTTCACAGAACTCTTCATCTGGTAAAACTAAAATTTGATACTAATTAAACAATAACTCCCCACTTGTACCTCCCAGCAGTTCTTGGCAACCACTATTCTACTTCCTGTCCTGAATTTGACTAGGGACTGTATGTGCCTGGAATCATACAGTATTTGTCCTTTCAGGACTGTTAGCATTTAGCATAGGGTCCTAAAGGTTCATCCATGTTATAGCATATTCCAGGATTTTTTTTTTTGGTTTTTTAATACTGTATAATATTCTATTATAAATATTTATAATAGATTTTATAAGTATAATATGTATATATTGTTTATTCACTCAACCATTTATGGTTAGTTGGATTTCTTTTGCCTTTTGGGTATTGTGAATAATGCTACTTTGAGCATGAGTGAAAAAATATTTCCTTGAGTCTATACTTTCAGTTTACTGCGTGTACGTATCTGGAAGTGGAATTGCTAGGATATGTGATAGTTCTATTTTTAAGTTTTTGAGGAGTTGCCATATTGTTTCCCATAGCAGTTGTACCAGTGTTTTCTCCCACCGGCACACAATGCACAATGATTCCTATTACTCCATATCCTCGCCTACACTTATTTACTGTGTTTAGTGTGAGGTGGTGTCTTGCGTGGTTTTGATTTACATTCGCCCAGTGATTAGTTATGTTGAGATCTTTTCATTTGCTTATTAGCTACTTGTATATGTTTTTTGAAGAAATGTCTCCTCGAATCCTTTGCCCATTTTTATTTGGTTTATTTGGTTTTTCTGGTATTGACTTTAGGAGTTTTTTTATATAGTCTGGATATTAATGCCTTAGAAAATATGTGATTGGCAAATATTTTCTCCCATTCTGTGGGTTGCATTTTCATTCTGCTGACTGTGCCTTTTGATGTACATGAGGTTTTCATTTTGATGTGATCTAATTTATATATTTTGTTGTTGTTTTGGTACATATCATCAAATTTAGTGTTATAAAACCCCTTCCTTATTCTAAGAATTCTATAGTTTTAGTTCTTACATTTAGGTCTGTGATCTTCTTTGAGTTAATTTTTTATGTGGTAGCAGGAAAGTATCCAACTTTATTCTCTTGCATGTAGGTGTCAAATTTTCTAGCATCATTTGTCAAAAATCTATTTTTTTTTAATCTGTAACACAAAGTAATTCAAGCAAATAGTCTCTAAGTCCTTAGGACTTAATGTTTTTGGATGCTGCTGCTTTATATTCTAAAATAACTATATTCCAGCTTCGAATCATGTCTCAGTCTTTATTTTAGAACCTAGTGACTAAATCTGTGTTCCTTTCCTTTATGGCATTTGTGATGGTATCATGTGCCCTTCAACTGTGACTTTTCTAAACTAGGATCCTTTTCATATTTAGTTTGCCCCCAGTATGGCATGTCCTCAGGCTATGTTGTGATCACTCTCTTACCTCTTCCAGGCTTCTTCTTATTTTTATGAACAGTATTTTAAAAATAGGCATGATTTTATATAATACAAAGATGGATTATTTTATGATTGTTTTCCATTTTAGTCTTGTGAAGCAAGTATTTTTAATTGATTGCTGCATATATTGGACCGACCCTTTGAGGAAAAGGCCTATCCTGAGAAGTGAGACCCTTTTTCTAGTCAAGATCTGAAACTCTCAGTCTTTCACTTTAAATTCTAATACTTTACCTTTGTGGTTTTCAAAATGTAATTTTTCCTTTGAGAGTAGTGTTTCATTTTCTTTGAGGCCTAGAAAATGATCAATAGGCACAAGTGATCTATTAAACCTTGTAAAGGTATACTAGATTGTGAATTAACAAATGTTTTTTGTATGTGTGCTGTATGCAAGGCACTGTTCCACAAGCTAAAGCCAATGAAAGTTATGAATGAATAAGCAGTGGTTGAAAAGACAAATATATTTCCTGTAGAATATAGACTTTAAGGTTTATCTTTTAGTTCATTTTCATAAATTATGTTGTATGTTTTTTGTCCTTATTTATTGTTTTATCTACAAAATCTATAGTAGTGTATTAGGAGTTTCCCAATATATTATTTGTATGAATTTCCTCTTATAACTTTGCTTTATTTCATATTGTTTTATATCAGCTACTGATTACACTTTTAAAAATCTCAATCGCTGCCCTTGAGCTTTGGATTCTAATTTGATATTAAGATTGCCGTGTATCATTAAAAGCAGTCTTGGCAGAAAACAGTTCTGTAAATTTCAGCTAGAATAAGTAGAAAAATGAAAGAGCCAGTTCCAGAGCTACAGTTAGGGCAAAGGGAACAGGAGGCAAGGTGAGGCCCTACAGGCTAGCAATACTGGGAAGGCTTTACCGCTGTTAGATCCAACGGGCAAGGTGAAGGAATGGTGTCAGATTTAATTTTTACAGCTACTGTGTTAGGTTTTATTTCTGACATCATGTTTTATGTTTTCTACTCTGGCTTTCTACGGTGCTTTCTTTTTAAACATATTTTTTACACTTTTAAAAATAGTTAAAGTTCCAATAGTTACGTAAGATATTTAGTGAATTTGCTTCCACAGCTTTTTCCCTCTTCAATGTTCGTAACAGATTATTGAATCCACTCTCTAAAAACCTATAAACCTCTTTTTTAAGAACCACTTTGCCATTACAGTCAACACACCATCTCATACTGTATACATATGGAATTTAATATGTACTTATTTCATTGTATTTTATCAGTTTCCATGGTAGTCCACCTAGTCTTAAGATTTTATTATTGATTAATTTCTCAAATTAACCACAGTATATTTTTTCAATTAAAATTTTTTTGGAACTATCCCAGAGTGGTGTGTTTTGAGATGTTACATTATCTATGAATACGTTTGTTGTCTTCAAAGATGTTACAACAATTTAGCTGGGTCTGGAATCCTCCATCATAACATTTTCTCCTCAGCTCCTTTAGAACTTGCTTTGGTAGAGACCCAGCCTGAGGTCAGCCTGATTTTTATTACTGTATATATGTAATACTTTTTTCTTATATTTGGATGCAATTATTCATCATATGAGTTCAAAACTGTTGCCAAACATGTGTGTTGCCCCTTACCATTCTCTCTCTTGCACAGGAAACCCTCTTGATCTCCACTGTTGTTTTTTCTCCTAAATCAGGGAGCTGTTATTTCCTACTATACTTTTGTTTGTTTTTATCTCATTTAGTCTTTTTGGCCCAGAAGTACTTACTGTTTCAGGCCATTTCTATTCTCTTTCTTTCATACCTATCATGTAGTCTCCACGATTCAGGTTTCCAATGCTCACCACAGAATGCGGCGTGTTCTGCCTGGGCCTGGTGCTGATGACTCGACAGGGTCCCGGGGTGCCCCTGTCCTGTTTGTCCACGGGCTGAAATGGCAGTGGGATTCCTTCAGCCTAGTTTTGGATGATAAGGGGATTTTCCTGTAATGTGTCATCATGGCATCTGCGATCCATCTTCTCCTGATCCTATTGGCTCCATAGGAAGAAGTTAATCAAGAAGTATGGGACAGTTATTGACCAGGGGTGATTTATGGAAACCTGTTTCTTCTTTTGCCTTTGCCGCCTTGTCTCTTTTTCTCCTTTTCTCCTCAGTCACCCTACTTACCAGGCTTGTCAGTTTTAAATGTCCCTACCTCATCCCATCACTTCACCTACTGCCTATGACTTCATTTGCAAAGCAGTCCTTGTAGACCTCGACACTGAACACCTAGCACTGAATTCTATAGACATGTATGTTCGGTCTTTAAAACTTGATCTCTGCATGACAGCCACTGTTGATTGTCCCCTCCTCCTAAAATCTCTTTTATCCCTGGATTCCTATCATACTTTTCTCTTCTGACTGTTCTGATTTTCAGACTGACACTTTCCTTCACCAGCTTCCTCTCCTCTGCATGTCATTTCCACATTAAACTTGTCTCTCTGTCCTCTTTCCTACTTTAAAAAAAAATCTTCCTGAGCAATCTCGCTTATGACTAATGTTTCATAAGCAGCAAGGAAGCAATGGAATCTCAAATCTGTTTCTAATTCCGACTCATCTTCTGATTTCCTGCTTGTGTTTCTGACAGCTTCCAAGCACATCCGACTACACTGCCAAACTCAACTTTTTGAGAGTCTTAAATTTTTTGAAAATTTGGTCCAAGAGCAACTTTCCCAAACTTTACATGATTACAGAGTTCTGCATGGAATTCCAGGAAGTTCTTGAACTACCCAAAGCCCAGCTCTGTCTTCTGGATTCATGGTCCTCACATGAACAATTCTTAGAGTGTGATAAACAGGATCTAGTCCAGACAGCCTGACTTGGCAGTAGAGACTCTTCAGTTTTATATAATCACACAACTATTGATTATCAATTTGTTCTTTTTCAGACACTCTCCATTATATTCTGTAGCATATAATTTAGACTATAATCTTATATTCACTTGCTTTGGTTTAGGTTGTTAGTGTAGTTGCAAATTTGTTTGTTTTTTTGTCTTTGTTTTTTGTTTGTTTTTATTCGTAGCACATTTGCAGCACATGTTTATATTCCTTGTGTGGCGTTGGTACATGGACATAACACATCTTCATTCCTTTTTTATCCCCTTTCTCTCTCCTCCCTCCATCCTTCATCCATCTCTTGATTCCTTTTCTAATGAGAAACAACCATCTCTCTACTTTCTATTGTTTATCTTTTGTTTTGCTCTTTATTTTGGGTTTCTCATATAAGATAAACCATACAATGTTTAAACTTGTGTGTCCAAATTTATTTCACTTAACATTATGGTCTCAAGGTGCATCTATTTCCCCACAAATGACTCAAGTTTATCCTTCTTTATGGCAGAGCAATGCTCCATTGTGTATAAATACCAAATTTCCTTTATCCATTCACCTGTTGATGGACATATAGGCTGCTTCTAAGATTTACCTATTATGAATTTTGAGTCCATAAAAATGTGTGTGTGTATCACTGTAATATGATGTCTCTACTTCTTTCAGGAAGATGACTAGGAGAATCGCTGGATCAAATGGAATTTCTAGTTTTAGTTTTTTGAGGAATCTCTGGTTTCCATAGTGGTTTTACTAGTTTACATTTCCGCCAACCGTGTAGAAGGCTTCCCTTCTCCCACAGCTTTTCCAGCATTTGTCATTACTGTATTTGGTTTTTTGATGATGGTCATTCTAACTGGGGTAAGATGGAATCTCAGTGTTGTTTTAATTTTCATTTCTCTAATGACCAGAGATGTTGAGCATTTCTTCATGTATTTAAGGCCATTTGTATTTCTTTTGTGAGGTGTCTATTAGTTTCACTTGCCCATTACTTTTAATTGGGTCTTTTATTTTGTGGAAGCCTAGTTTTTTTTAGTTCTTTGTATATTCTAGATACTAGTCTTCTGTCTGAGGAGTCTCTGGCTGAAATTTTTTTTCTCATCCTGTAGATTTTCTTTTCATTTTGTTGATTATTTCTTTTGCTACACAGAAGATTTTTACTTTGATATGATCTCATTTGTTGGCTGTTAGTACTATTTCCTATGCAACTGGGGTTCTATTCAGAAAATCCTTGCCTATGCCTGATTTCTGGAGTTTTACCTATTTTATCTTCCAGAAGATTAAGTTTTTCTGTTTTAACATTTAGATCTTTGTTCCATTTTATTTTAGTTTAGTATGTGGTGACAAGATATGAGTCTAAATTCAATGTTTTGCATGTGTGAAAAGCTAGTTTTCCCAACACCATTTTTTAAAGAGACTATCTTTCCACACTGTGTGTTTTTGGCCCCTTTATCAAAGATCAGATAATTGAATATGCTTGTTTCTGTATAGCTGTATTCTGTTCCATTGGTCTTCATGTCTGTTTTTGTGCCAGCACCATGCTGCTTTTATCACTATAGATTTGTGATACAACTTCAAGTCTGGGATTGTAATGCTGCCTGCTTTGCTCTGTTCACCCAGGATTGCTTTTGCTATCTGGGTGTCTCACGGTTCTATATGAATTTTAGTATTGTTTTCTTCATTGGTGCTATTGGTGCTGTTGGAATGCTATTGGTGTTTTGATTGGGATTGCTTTATATTTGTGTATTCATTTTGGAAGAATGGCCATTTTGACTATATTGATTCTACCTATCCAGGAACAAGGGATATATTTCCATTTTCTGACGTCCTTTTTGATTTCCTTTTCCCGTTTTTGTTGTAGAGCTCTTTCACTTCCTTAAGTTAGTTTCTGAGTATAAATTTATCTTCCTCTTATTGTCAATTTCCTACATTCTCAAAGAATTCATTATTGGTGTACAGGAATACTATTTTTGTGTTAATTTTGAATCCTGCTACCTCATTGAATTTGGTTATTAAATATAGGAATTCTTCATGGAATTTTTGTGGTCTTCTGTGTAGAGGATCATGTTGCCTTGAATGATACTTTGACTTTTTTTCCTTTCCAGTACATATGCCTTTTTTTTTCTTGTCTAATTGTTCTTGCTAATATTTGAGTACTATGTAAAACAGAAGTGGGGATAGTGGACATCTAAAGGAAAGCTTTCAGTTTTTTTCCATTTAATATTATGTTGGCAATAGGTTTGTTGTAAATGCCTCATATTAGAGTGAGATAAGGTTCATCTATACTTATTTTATGAAAATGTTTTTTTATCATGAACAGATCCTGGGTTTTGTCAAAGGCTCTTTTTGTATCTATTGAGACAGTCATGTGATTTTTGTCTTTGCTTCTGTTTATGTGATATATTATTACATTTACTGATTTGTGTAAGTCAAATCATCCTTACATCCCTGGGATAAAGCCTAGTTGGTCAGGATGTATGGTCCTTTTGATGTTTTTTTGCATTCTGTTTGCCAGTATCATTTTGAAGATTTTGAATCTATGGTTATTACAGAGATTGGTCTATAGTTCTTTTGGGGAGCTGGTTTTTTATCTGGTTTTGTAATTAGGGTGATGCTGACTTCCAGGTATGACTTTGGAAGTACTCCTTCCCTTTCGATTTCATTAACAAGCTTGAAGAGTATTGGCATTAGATCATCCCTGACGTTTTGGTGGAATTTAGCAGTGAATCCATCTGGACCTGGACTTTCCTGGATGAGTTTTTATTGTTGCTTCCATTTTATTGCCTGTTATTGGATTATTCAAGGTTTTAAAATCTTCTTGGCTCAGTTTTGAATATATATATAATAATCTATCCCATTTTTTAATTCTCCAGTTTATTAACATACAGGTTTACAAAGTCCTTAAGAATCTTCTTGATTTCAGTAGTGTCTGATATGATTCCAACTTTTCCATTTCTAATTGCATTGACTTGCAGCTTTTATCTCCTTTTTTGGTTGTATTGATGAAAAGTTTGTCTTTTTTTTATTCTTTCAAAGAGCCTACTCTTTGATATATGGGTTCTGTGTATATTTTGAGATCCATTTCACTGATTTCTGCTCTGATTTTTATAATTTACTTCCCTGAACTAGCTTTGGCTTTGTTGTTGGCTTTCTAGGACTTTTAGGTGCATCCTTAGGTTATTTATTTGGATTCACTCTGTTTTTGTTATGTGGGTTATTTTATATGGTTATAAATTTCCTTCTTAAGACTGCTTTTGTTGTGTCCCACAAACTCAGATATGTTGTACTGGCATTGTCTTTTAGTTCTAGAAAGTGTCTTATTTCTTCTGTAACTCATTGATTCTTTGAATATATTGTTCAGTTTCCATGAGTTTGCATTAATCCCGTGTTTTCTTTTACCATTGATTTCTAGTTTCACTGTGCTATGACCTAATAACATGCATAATAATTTTGATTGTTTTGCCTTTACTTAGGATTGCTTTGTTGTCTAGCATGTGATCTACATTGGAGAAAATTCTATGTGCTGCTGAGAGAAATGTGTATTCCATTTCAGTTGAGTAGAACACTCTGTAGATATCTATTAAGTACATTTGTTTGAAGGTTTGGTTCAACTCTGACATTTCTTTGTTGATATTTTTTTGTCTAGCTCATCTATTTGTGATAGTGGAGTATTGAAGTACTCCACTGTTTATGTTTATCTGATCTTTTATGTCCAGTAGTACTTGTTTTATGAAGTTGAATGTGGGTTATTCAGCGTGTATACATTAATAATTATTATCACATCCTGTTAGATTGTTCCTTAACCATATGTAATGAATTTCTGTCTCATTTGATCAGTTTGGCTTGAAGTTCACTTGTCTGAATATAAGATTGCTATATCTTATTTTTCCCCCCAACTTTCCTATTCATGAAATATTGTTTTCCATTCTTTGATTTTTAGTATATGAATTTCTTTGTGGGTTAAATGTGTTTCTTGTATACAGAATACCATTGCATTTTGTTGGTTGATCCATTCTGTGTTTTTTGATCAGGAAATCGAGACCATTCACATTGAGAATTATTACTGATAAGAATTGACTTATTTCTGCCATTCTCTTATTTTCCTGTTGCTGATTCCTTGTCTTTTCTGCCACCTAACTGCTCACCCTATCTTTTGTATTCATTCTTCATAGAGCTGTTGTCATTGTTAGCTGCATTGTCTCTTTCTAGGATATTTTTGGGAATTAATTGCAAGTTTGGAAATACTATTTTGATCTACTGGTATCCATGCTCTTCAATGGCTGGATTTACAAGAAAAATCAAATTCACCAGTTCTGTTTCCTTTCAAAGTGTCAATAAAATAAATAACTAGTTTCTCTTTCTGGCCCTAAAATTTTTTTTAAAATATACTCTTTCATGACTTATCCTAGTTGAGTCTACTCTGCTTTGAATATATTAACAATTTCTTCACACCAGACTTTCATCTATCCCTCCTGTGACAAATTAAAGCAATTTGCTTGACCTGAAATATTTTAACTCTGCTACTACGAAACACTGTACCAAACAGGTGCAGTGCCAGGGTGAACTGCTTTGCTCAGGAGAACTTCTGTTTCATAAGGGGAGAGATTTACCCCTATCACCATGCAACCAAATGACCATCTGTGTTACAGGACAGCTTCTTTACCATTGTCCTGCAGGTGCCATCTACTACTGGAAAAGCTTGGGGAGGCAATGTTGGGGAGCATATTCAGAACGTTAAACATGCTAGGCAAGCACTGTACCACTGAGCTACATCCCCAGTCACAAAGTTTACATTTTTATAATTTAAATTATTTAACTAGTATCCTCCTTCCATCTTTTTTTTAGCCTTGTCTCTTTCCTTCCTAAACTTTTGCTGTCTTTGAGACTGTAGAAGCATTGAAAAAGTATGTCAAATGGATCTTCCAACCCAGTGGGTGCTTGGATAACAGTTTTCCCATACTCAGGGGATATTAGACTTGAAAGCTTAATTCTTGAGACCTCTAGAAAAATGTATGATTCCATAAGATTCAAGCTTCCTCTGTCCACATATCCCCATAAATCCTTAAGAATACCCTTTTCTGATTGGAAGCATGGGGTTTTGAGAAAATCTCTCTGTTTCAAGCTTTTCATTTCAGCTATAACAATTGTGAGCAACACTGTTTCTGATCAGTTTGTTATGATCTGTTATAACTGTTTGTTATGATCGATATAGTACTATGTCAGAATTAACATCATTAGGACCAACACTAGAGCATAAGTGAACATCATTTTCATCTGCCTCATTGTTCTCTTATTTGTTCATTTATTTACTGCTGCTTAAATCTGTTTACCTGACCTGAGCTATAATAGCCACCTCTTCTCTCTGCATGTTGTAGACTCCACCTCCATTTCAAGTCCTACTTGTACCTCTTGCGTACTTTTTGTATCAATCATTGGCCTGTCTGGGCTCCTATCCTACATCTAGACAGCTTACCTGGATATATCCTTTTTACTGTGATTAGTTATCACAGTAAATTCTAAAATTTAATGCAATTATCTCCTAATATTTCTGTATGGAAAGTAAATAATCATGAAAAAGTTTTAAAATGCTGCTGATTAGAAATTAGATTAGCAGAAACGTTGCTCCTTATACTGTTGGTAAAAACAATGTAACTATTGCTTGCAACTATTTTTTTTTACCTCTGCCATAGGAATTTTTTTATACAATCCATTGTTATTGTATGACAGAAACACAGTTGAGACACACCACACATTCTTTAAGTTTTGCTTGTGGGGTGAAGTTATAACATGCATTCCCTGTGGTGAAAAACCCCTCCCGTCACTGTACCTTTGACCTGGTACCAGTAGGGGGAGGGTGTTAATTACCATGTTGCCATGAGGTTTATGAACGGGCATTAACATCTCAGCAGGAGAAAGATGGCATAATGGCCACTTCTAAGACTGGATAAAGAGAAGTATCATTACCTGCAAACTTCTTTTTAGCAGCAGAACCTCATGCTTCTTATTTTAGCAATACTGAACAAGTATTATTTTTAAAGCACCTTACTCGATTAGTAGCATAACTATCTTGCCATCTTTACTATCTGTAATTAAAACACAAATACTTTACTTCTTGGTGTAGGAATTGAATGTGCTTGATTAACATGTTAATTCATCTTTTAAGTCTATTATAGCCACGCTGTGGTCCACACTTTTGAGGTTTGGTGAACACAGCTGGATTTTGAGAACACTCCCGGCAGGGTTGAGAAATTAATTACCCACAGTACTTACTTAAACTATTTTTTTAAAATCTTTCCAATAATTGCATACATACTGCTTTTTGCTGAATGCAACAATTACACATTCCAAAGTCAGCCTTTTCAAATTACTTACAAGTTGTGATAAAGATATGATTAACATTTAAATTTTAAAAATTCATTACAGAACGAGATGCATTGTAATTAATCCCCCTCAAAATAGTCCTCCTTACCTAGAATATACTTATCTCATCAGTCTTCCCACCTTCTGAAGCAGTTACAGAAGTCATTTTTGGTGTCTCTAGTTGGGCTGTTGTAATTGCCTCTCTATCCTAAATCGATTCAAATGTTTCCCTTTCATAGTTATTTTGATAAAGAACCACAAGTCACATGGTGCCACCCCCAGTGAATAAGGTGGAGGAGGACACACAGTGGCTTTCACTAACCTCTCTTTCCATTGTATGGCACTCAGCAGTGTTGTTTGTTGTATTTTTAATCATGCTTCATAAGGAAAAGGAGACTTTCAGAACGGCTTCAGAAAGTGGCAAGAATGATGGGAATAAGTGTGTGTGAAAAGTGTGTGGGGGCGTTATCTTGAGGGAGACTAATAGCAATCGTTCTTTTACTGTAAGGAAGTTTTTAAACATTCACTGTCTAGTTTGATCACAACGGCAGCACTGCATTTTTGCCAATTTTCTCGATAGAATCTGTATTAAGTGTTCTGTTTAAGAAATTTTATTAGTACCATTAGGGAAGTCTTAATAATACATCTAAGCATTTTAGATCAGAGACTCTGGAAAAGTTTGATACTCTTTTCAGTGAAAATGAAAATGAATACTGTATGTGTATGTTAAAACATGTGAGGAACCAACTCCTTGAGATTTAAGTATCAGCTGCAGCTTTTTATCAACGCACAGTTCTGACCTGCCCTAATGCTAATGTTACGTGAAAGGGGCCAGGGATTAAAGCGATGGGATTACAGGACATGGTTCATGATCGGTTTAAGAGGAATGAGCAGTTTGAAACTTAGTCTGTATCACTTTGGCCAGATTTCTTGGTGTACATCTGGGCATCAGATGAGTAAAAGCCCTGAGCGCTTGTAAATGTGGTGCCATCTAAGAGTGATACTGCTTCTGTGGAAGAGAGAGGAGGGAAAAATTGCATCTTAACTTTAAAATGGAAACCTAGTCATATTATTCTGCAAATATTTCTGGATAAAAACAACTTAATTTTTTTTAAAAAACTGTATGTATAAGCAATGAATTAGTTCCACATGTAAAGGTTGTAATATAAATGACCAGAATTACACTTACTATTCATTTCGACTTTCTCTTTCACTCTGCTCTTCTCTTGAAGCCTGGGCATTTTGCTCACCAGTTCCTGTGCTGCAGGCATTATGCATTCAAATATTGCATTTCATGTTTAAAATCACCAAGTAAACAGGTTTTGTTCTCAGTGAGGAGACTGCATGCATGAACACTGAGTGCCCTATCAGTACTTACTTGGTGTTGAGTAAGTGCTTGCTAAGTCTCAAACCTTGCTTCTTCCTTATTACAGAATTTCCATAGCATTGACACATATCACATAAGGGGAGAAGAACATACAGCATCCACAACTCATGGTGCATTTTCATTGTGTTCTAGAGATTAAGAGGTTTATATTTTGTTTAATCTCCGGCACCTAAGATGGCGAATGGTTTGTAGTCATAGCACTCTTTGGATGGGTAGGTAGTAATAAAGTATCTGAAGCCAAATTCTGATTTTTTTCCTTTTGGTTTATAAAAGCTGAAAATAGAAAACTTTTTCATGAGCAAGAGGTTGAAAAGTGCCTGGTAACCCTTTTGGGTTCTGAAAGTGATGGAACTAAAATCACTGCTTCCCAAGCTATCTCTGCAATGTGTGAGAACACGAGCAGCAAAGATTTTTTCAACACTCAAGGTAAGCAGTCTGGGAATGGACACTTTGAACCTTTTATGATTACCCTATTCGAGCATGTAGAGACTCTCTGGCATCACCTCTTTTCCTTTCCTTATCTACAGGGATTCCACAGTTAGTGCACTTGCTCAAAAGTGACAGTGAGGAGGTCAGAGAAGCAGCTGGCCTGGCCCTGGCCAACCTGACTACTTGCAATCCTGTTAATGTCAAGTGAGTTTAAAAACCTGGACTCCACCCTGGCTGATTGTGGTACAGTTGACAGTCTAGAGGTCTTAAGTGTAGTATTTTGGTTTTTTATCTTAAAACTATCTTGTTACATATTTTTTCAGATAGTCTACCTCAGGCTGTTCTTCAGGATACCTTATGAAAATAGAATTATTTGATTTATCGGTTTTCCAAAGATTAAAAAATCTTAACTTCCTGAGTTTATTGGGAAAATATGCAGGTCATCTGATTTGGGCAACAGGCTAATTCTTCTAGAAGCTTCCAGCACAAGTAAAACTGGCTAATGCTCCAAATATTACCGACAGGATTATAAAAACAACTGGTAAATCTAGAAAGAATTTAAAAAATCCATTTGAAAGATGTATGCATTAGAAAAATATAAGAACATTTTAGAAACTCAATTAAAAGCAACATTATTTAGGGCAAATACTGTACCATAAAGAAAGGTTGGGGAATAGGAATGCCTTCTGCATTATAAAAATGAAGTTTATAATTTATATCCTTTTCAAAAATTAATTCTCAAAATAATCTATGAAAAAATAAAGGTACCATGATTTTGCAAGCTTATCTGATTTTCCTAGATGCATACATTTATTAAATAGTTGAAATAGAAACAACACAGGAAAATGGACCCCAAAATCTGTTTTTAGAAGGTTGTAGAGCATTGCCTTATAAAACAGAAAAATTTTCTCAAAGGAAAATTTCATACATAAAATAATTGTTTGCCCTCTCTGTATCTCATTTGGAATGTGAGTTAACTTTAATTTATTATTGTTTTGCGACATTGAGGCTAAAATTACTTTTTTTGGACTTGAAATGAAACCTTTGCTTCCGCTATCATGTACTTAATTTATTCCATAATCTTTCTTTTCCTTTCTCTACTCCCACACAAATATTTTCTTAAGACTTTAATGGAATGACTAAATATCTAAAAATGTCTGATTAAAGATGTAGCAGAACCACATGAGTATCAAAACAAAACTGTGCTCTTTTATCAGCTACAGTATTTAGCACAATAATTCCCTAAATTAAGGGTCATCATTATCTCCATGAAAGCAAAGAATATTGAATCACAAGAAGTAGCATTTTGAAAATAGCATATTAAGTGATTTTCCCAGTGTAGTCATGCTACTGCAAAAAAAATCTTATCAGCAGTACTAAAACATTTTTATCTCTACATATTTTATCTAAAATACTTTAATAAGCCTTCAAAGCATACAAAATGTTTTGCTTTGATATAAGTTTGTCTGGCTTCTGTTATTTCACAGTTCTGACTGCCACATAAAATCATAGACAGTTGTAATGGTGAATATATAGTTCCAGAAGAGTCTGCCTTCAGATTTTCTCTTTCAGTGTAGTTATTTCAGATTTTTGTCATCTGACTATAGTTCTGTTTTATCAACAAAAGGTTGATGTCTGACTACTACAATCAACTTTACTTTGTAATTGTATTCTTATTAAATTTTAATTGCAGCTTTTAAAAAAACCACTTACACACTGTTCACTTCCCCCACCCACAGTTCCCCGCCCTGGGTTTGTATTTGGTAAGGTTTCTCTAGATACTCTTTGAAGTCTACAGAAGTTTTTACTTTGAACTTGTTGAGCTAAAAAAAAAAAAAAATACTGAAAATGTTTTTGAGGAGTCAGATTTGGCCTCTTAGCGCTGATCCGAAGACAGGACTTGAAGACGTTTGTCTAATCAGTCAGAAGGCAAGAGCGCAGATAAGCCCTGCTGTGGGCCGCTCCAGCCAGCCCGCTTACCACATCCAAAGGCCGCAGAAGTGACAGCACAGCAGACTGGTTATTTTTAATAGACAGTGTTTTCCACTCAGATCATCTGTAAAAAATGGAGCATAAGCTCACACTAGTGAGTGCTCTGGGCGCCTTTGAAGAAGCAGTTTCTCGGCCATCTCTCCTAACAGTGACATGCTGCTGGGGTGGTTAAAATGAGGCTTTTCTGACTGCTTTTCTGTCCCACGTAGCAAGGAAAGGAGGCCAAACATTAAAGACCTGTACGTGCATTTAGTAGCTATTTGCATATCTGATCATTGTCAGTCTAATGAAAAATGCATTTACATACAAATGCTAACTTTAATTATATTACAGCGTAAGGCATCTTCTACACTTGTATCTCCTCATGCCTGGAATTAATTTCTAATGTCTTCAATTTTGGGCATTTTCTGGAGTTGAGTATTTCATGCATTGAGTAATCCCTTCTGTGCTACGGTAATACAGAGCACTGGTGTAATTTCCTGTATGTGATGGGCTTTGGCCTAGAAAGTTGTGAGGACAACAAAATTTTCTAAATTACAGGAGAAAAAAGTCAGCCACAGGAAAAAGAAACATAATTTGTGGTGGCAGATTTTATAAAGATGACAAATGATTAGACTGGCGAGTGTTTGTCTAACAAACAAAACAACCTGGCAAATCTTTTTTATTAAAATATTTTTATAATCTAAAATTATGCACTCTGGGAGTTTGAGGCATAAGGATCACAAGTTGGAGCCCAGCTTGGGCAATTAAAGAGAGATCTTGTCTCAAAACAAAAAAATTAAAAAGGGCTTGGGAAGGTAACTCAGTGGGAAGGCCCTGGATTCGGTCTCCAGTACCATTAAAAAAAAAAAGGCTTTAATAATCTATCTGATAGATATAATCTATCTAATTTATTACCTAACAATCTGACTTTAGATTTTTCCTGCATCCTGTTTCTCAAAATAAGAAAACATATTCACATGAAAGAAAATAGTGCAATAGTAAGAAATTTTAGTAGTGATGATAAATAACCAGACCATCCAGATAAACCCCTTTGTGGGAGGTTTTCAGTTTTCAAGTCATTTGAACATCACCTTGTTTGATGTCAAAAGATCCCCTCTATTTGGGATTCTGTGTGAATGAAGCTTCCGAGACATATTTTCTGGATATTTCCACAATTACTTCTTCAATTAACAACACTTTAAAATTTTTGTAATGAGTTTGAATTACAATTTTCTAAAATCCTCTGATGGAGTCCTCTGCTGTCAGACTTAGGGGAAGAGGATGTAGATATCACTCTAAGACTGAACTTGCTCCTGGCTCACACTGTCAGGCCCCTCAGGGACATGGAGTCTCTGTCCTCACTCACAGGGTGCAGCTTCCGAGAAGGGTCCCTCTGGCTTTCATGTGTCCTGCTGACCCTGCAAGGAAGGGATGCCGTCCTTTCTCACTCAAGGCATGGATCAAGGGTGCAGAGCCTCTGACATACTCTGTGCTGGAAGTTCCCTTCACAGCTTTCTTTCTGTGAGTTAAAAGCTTGGATACCAGATAACCAGCTTTATCACATTTTATATGAAAGCCCCAAAGCAAGCCTTGAGGCCTCTTCTTCATATTTTGGCTTTTTAAGAGGCCATTTCTCCTCTCAGCCCTTGTAAGCTCTCATGCATGCTCTGACTTTGTGAGTGTCCCAGGTACTTGGGTTTAGTATGATTGAATTGTCATTTAAAAGATTATTAACAAATATAAATCTCTTGACTTGTAAGCAAGCTAATATGTTGGAGTAAAACGATAAAGAGTAAAATTGGCCATTAAGTACATTCTAGAAATACATTCAACTTGCAGTTTCATTCTGCCTAGTCTTTTGTTGTACTAACCACTCTCTTGCCTGGAATGGTTTCTGCCAGGCAGTCTTGGGGCTCACTCGCTCACCCTCCCAAGCCACTGCTCAAATGTCACCCTAGCAAAAAGGCTACCCTTTGCTGCTGAAGAGTTTTACTGTGCCATACACATGCACCCTGTCAAGCCCCCTTCCCTGTTGCTTCTTCTCCTACCATTACCAGTATCCAGGAGGAGAACAACCTTGTTCTACACAATTCACTAATGAATCACAGGCATCTAAAACAGTGTCCATCCTACAGTAGGCGTTTGGGGGTACAGGGCACAAGTGTACACAAAAAAACCTCAAGCAAGCCTAAAGGGACAGTAAAAAAAGTAGGAAATCTATTTCAAAGTGTGAAGCATCCACAATGTCCATAACCTAAAGTAATCTGTGTTTTTGAAGGGTTTTTAAAAATTTAATTTGGATCACAAAATCCAAAACAGTGAAAAAAACAGAGTTCTCTTCATATTTTTCATTCTTTATTACCTCCAGAGTAAAGACTGGTAAGAAAAAATATTTAAAAAGTTTTAAATAGACTAGAAACAGGTGTTTGAAGTCATGGTCAAAGAGCAAAAACAGAATCATGTATTAGAAGTAAATGAAAGAAGAACATGAATCAATAAAAAATGAAACTACCCCCATCTAAAGGAATATTTAAAAATGGAAACCAAGAACAGTAGTGAGTTTTATATAACATGTAATCCATTTAGTTAATTTGAACAGACCCTTTCTTGATATTTTGCTAATCTGTTTGACAATCATTTGCAACACTTTTTGGAAATAAGAGGCTATTCATTTTCAAAACAGGAAACGTTTTCAACTGAATTTCTTGTTGTATTTACTCTATGTTCTTTTATCCAATTAATCATGTCAAAAATGTTATATTATTTATACAAATACTGGGAGAATTATTCGTGGATGACATCTTTTTGCATATAATGAGAACATTTTAAACTGTTTATAACATCACTGCCACCTGTTGGATCTGATCAGAATTAGTTTTTAAAGTTACCCCAAGAATGAAAGGATTAAATGCTTTTCATTCCTTTTGCCAATGCTAAGTAGATTTGGCCATTGGTAACCCATGGCAAGATTAGAAAATTAGTGCAGTGCTGGTGTATAGCCCAGTGATGAAGTACTTGCCTAGCATACATGGGGCCCTAGGTTTGGTCTGTAGCAGAGAGAGAGAAAGAAAAAGAGAGAGAGGAGAGAGAGAATTTGCATAAATGTTGGCTAGTTTTCAAACTGAAAAATTATTTTTTAGAAAATAAAATGCAATGAATAAAATAAAACTAAGAATAACTAAAATAATATATGTAGAAAAGTAAAAATGACAGTTTTTGTACAGTAGATACATAATTGAGACTCCACTCTTTACACATAACAAGTAAGACCATGCCAACCCTGATACTTCAGATTCATTCCATGTTCTCTCCATGAAGAACCGGGTGATTTTCCTGAATCTTAGAGACCCTTTCATCTCCATTTCCTTGTTTTTTATTTTTTGTTCTCCTTTTTAACTTCCCACAACAGCAGTGACCCAAGAAAGTCCTAACTGGTAGCATATATAATGGCCACTTTAAAAAACTGATTGATCGCCTAGGCACCACGGAGCCTCCACAAAGCCAGAGACAAAGAGCTGCTCTCTGAGGACCGACCTGCTATTGTGTGACCTGTGGCCAGGACCACACAAAGGAAATGATGAGCTGAGTAAGGACTATAGCCCAAAGCGACTCCAGAAAGAGACAGAATGGCCCAAAATTACACGGATATGTGTCTTGAGTGCTTGGGGGAACTTTCGAATGTTTTCTTGGTATATGAAGGTCTGTTATTCTGTATTGCCGCTGATAAAAAAGGAAAAACATCTCTTTCAGGCGTTTCAGGGTGTGGCGCAGTGGTATTACTGCACTTGCTTAACTCATACAAGGCCCTGGATTCTTCCACTACCGAAAATAGAAATAAATAAATCTAATTTTAATACCTACTAGAATCATTCACGGACTATCACGCCTAAGGTAGCCATATAATTTGTATAGAAAAATTTAAAACTACCCCTCATACAGAATTTTACAGAGCATTTCAGAGGAAAAGTTAGTACTGCGCTACCCAGAGACCAAAGTCCCTAACAACCGGGGGTGCTCTTTGCTTGGTTGTTTGTTTTCTCCTTTCTCACTATGTGAAATAGAGGTGGGGGTGGAAAGGGAACGTAAATATATATTTATTTTCACAGTCTCTGTCTTGTTTCTCTTAATCGGAGACTAATGCTTTTCCCTTAGAACCGCTCATCTCTTAGTGTGCAGGAAAGGGTGCTCATTTTGAAGGAAAGAAAAAAAATGAATAAAATAATTCTCCTAAGCGTGGCCAGCCACAAGGTTTCCCTGCACCCTCTCCATCCCTTCCGGACCTTCTGGATAGCTAGGGACGTGTATTTTCACCCTGTGAAAAAATAAATTTCTGCACCTCGTCTAGATCATAATCCCTGGCTGATACACAAGGACCCACTTGGAATAAATAAATGACCTTGCTCCTCAGAACCCTGTCTGTTAAAGAAACATTGGCCGTGGAAATCAGCCGTGAAAGAGGGGAACTCCTGGCTCAGACGTGTGGTGCAGGTTGAGCTCAGGCGGTGGTGTCATGGTCTCGGTCTCGCGGAACCGCGTCTCCACACTGCCCCCTAGCGGCGGCTCCGGGGGAAGGGCGCGGGGCCGTGGAAAGATTGCTCTGGTTTCACGAAAACACACACAGGTTTAATTTGAAACACCGTCTAGTGTACCTAAAATATTTTAAAACGTTATGAAAAGATTGTGATCTGGAAAGCATTTTACTGTGGAGCTTTTTAAAGCGCTGGGTACGTGTTTAACAGGTGTTGGAGCCCTTCCTTCCGTGATGCGGTCCTTTCCAAAGGTGCTGGCTTCGCTCAAAACGCTTGCTTTGTGCTAATGGCTGATGGTAAACGGGACGCACCTGAACCACGTTCTCCAACAAATCTCACTAACAGCTTAGCTCTTCTAGATTTTCTGTTGTTGTTCTTGATTGGATAGAAAAGACTTTGAGGATGGGGATTTAGCTCAGCGGCATGAGTGTCTGTCTGGCAAGTGTGAGGTCGTGAGTTTGATCCCCAGTACCCCCCCCCAATTCTGTTTGAAATTCCTATTTATGTAACTTCGTTGTAAAATTCTAAATTCTGTGAGTTAGCATGTTCACAATATGAGTGTCTTGCCGCATGAGTGGAAATACTTTTAGGAAACTCGTATGGAGAATGATTCAACTTTTAAAAAAATTATTAGATGATATTTCAAAGAGCTGCAAGTGTCAAATGATACTTTAAAAGTTCTCCAAATTTAAGAGATAAAACAGAAGGAAAGAGTGTTCGTGGTAAACTTATGAATTATTCCGGCATTTTTTCCATCCAAGTTTACTGAGCAAATACTTTTCATTTCTCGCCCTCAGAACCTGGATTCTTCTCCTCCGGATAGAATCTTGTGATCACACTAGTTATATTGAGTTGGAAAAAGTCTTGCAGGATTTAAGAAACAAGTAGAATGAAAAGCCAAATTTTTTAATAAAACCACTTAGTTCCACACTCCCATTTTTTGTCCGTTGATGCCTACCTGACCTTGGCAAAGTTTTAATTTGATTACCTATCAGTTACGAGAAGCTAGGTGAGTCTCATAAAATGTTCAATTAGAAAATTATCCATGCTGCTCTTATTACCTACAGAGTAAAGACTGATATTTGCACAGCATCATTTTACATTTGCTGACACTCCTCCAGGTTTAATGTCCAGCATTACTGATTTTCAGAGGAAATTATCACACAATTTGGAAACTTTTATATTGCATGATCTTAATTTGAAACAAACTTTAATCTACCTAACTTTATTTTTATTTATTCTTGACATTTTATATTAATTTTTCATGGTTTTTTCAAGAATGGATTATTGATTATACTTTTTTGTTGGTTATATCTGCATGGAAAGACATGGGGAGGGTTGCTAAAGAAACTGCCCCAGCTGTCACCCTTGCAGGTTTGGGAGATTTAGCTGTCTTGCTGAAAGTCAGCTGAAAATTTCATACACACACGCACATTTTGAAATACATTACTTTCTCATGATCCAAAACTCTACCCCTATAGCTCATGACTATTAGATGATGATGATGATGATATTGATAGCTGGCATTTATGGGCCAGGTACTGAGCTAGGTACCCAAGTAGAATATATCATTAAATCCTAAAAAAAAAGTTCTATGGGACAAGGACGATCACTGCAATATTCATTTTGCAGATGAGAAAAGTATTTGTTCAAGGTCACCAAGGTGTAAAGGGCACTTACACAGAAGCGTCTGTCCCGTACAGCACCTAGTGCGCTTGCTGGAGCCGAAATTCCTCATGTCCACACTTGTCACTTCTCTCTTGCCTCCCAGATTCCAAATCTTCCCCCAGAGTGTTCTACTTTGCCTCCAGGATCTCTTGGAATTCTTCCAGATGGGAAAAACAAGGGCTCCTCATACTCCAATGGCCGCCTTTGAAGACATCTTTCTTTCCTTCCCTTTCTCTTTTATTCCGACCCTCCCTCCACCTTCCTCTCTGAGCTCCTGTTCTTTCCTTCCTCCTCTACACCTGTGTCCTCTACCCTTCTTCATTTCTCATCCCCTGAGGAATGATGAAGTGAAGCAAATAGATCTTATTGTTTGTATTTTTGCCCTGAAAATACTACTTTTTGAAGCGTAAAAGATTGACAAATGTGAAAAGCTAACAGAATAAAAGTCAGAAGACTATGGGTTTACTCCTATGTCTGCTGATTAACTTGCTTATGAGCAAGTCTGAGTTTTAGTCTGAGTTTTTTCTGACTTGATGTAGTAATAGGAATCTCAGTTATCTGTTGTTTTGTCCTTCTAAGTGAGTAACCTTGAAGCAGTACTAGATTTTGGAACTTCTGCCAGCATGGAGGTGATCCTTCTCTAAACCATTTCACCATTTTATCTGAAAGGCTAAGGAAGAAGTCAGCTGTGAACTTAAGTTTCTTTTGTAAGAATTTCATCTTTCCTTGGGAGTCATGTGCTAGGCACAGTGCTAGTGATGGGGATACAGTGGACAAGGGCACAAAGGTTCCAAGAAGTTCCTTGTGTCAAGCTTACCTGCGAGTCAGGCAATACACAGGTAATGGCAGAAGACACTTTCAGAAGTGACAGTGGTACAAATAAAGCAGTGCAGTGTCTGTCATAGAGAGGGGCACGATGCTGAGGTCTTGAAAGGGGTTCTAAGGAATGGCATGGGACTTATCAAGAAAGAGCTACTGTATCTGAAAAAGGATCTTTCAGCGATGAGAATCAACTCAGCCAGGCTGGCCTGAGTATAGCTCAGTGTCAGTGGTTTTTAGTTTGTCACAGTAGAACATTCCACATCATCATTTGGTTAAGAAAAATCAACAGCTTAGTATCTCTAAGTATTTTGGAATTATGTCTCTTATCATTCATAGATATGTAAATAGACTGGTTTCCAGGCTAAACAGAAAGGTTTGATATGCTGAAGCCCTTTGTTATGAATATTCTAACACTTTGACCATTGTTCCTATTTCATCAGGAGACAAGTCAGCCATGTGAAATGAAGAGAGTGGTTCTTTCCTGGTGGCAGGTAGCTAATTACTGGCAGAACGTCTAGCTCTTGAAACAGAAGGTACAGGCAAGGCAGTAAAGAATTGTGATTGCACAGATAGGTCAATAAAGACAGTGTGTCACTCTGGGTAAGATAATTACATTTGATTTCCTCAGACTTGGATTGACTGCTTTGAAACCAGTAACAAAAACATGTGCACTGCTTGTGAGAGAACTGGGCTGGCATGTTTTTGCAATTCTGTGGTTCTTTTTGAGGTCCAAAATGTCAGAGCAGCTGTAATATAAAAGAGTATCTTGAAAGTCTCAAAAGTCATACTGATGAAGGCACAGTAATACCACATAGATGGGTTAGTCCCAGTCCCACGTATTGCTTAGTTTTGCATTTTTCTTCTGTTGTATTGGAATACAAAACAGTTGTGTCTGTGACTGGATTTTACTTAAAGCCTGCATGGTAAGCATTTGTCTCAAACTTACTGTGATTCCTTCTCTGAACAGAAGTTTTTTTAGTACTTCTTCAAGAGGAGACAAGTCGCTTGGCCATTTTTGTCAACCCTGGAGTTCAGCCAGAGTCTGGGATCATGGATCTTAGCGTCCCACAACTGTGGGACAGCAGCAGGAAGATCCTTGTTATGGGCTTTAGTGAACACACTGCACTTGTTGGATCATTACCTTTGTTGAAAATCTGGCTGGAAGCAGGGTCCTGTTCTGCCTTCCCAGTCTGGCTACGATAACCAGGAGAATGCTTGTGGGAATGGCTTGTGGTAATGGCCACCAGTCCACCTTTACAGACTTCCTGTGCTCCTAGGGGCGTGGCAGTGCCACCCTTGGGTCACTGCTACATATGGCAGCTCCTGACCACTGGTGGTGTGTCTGTCATCAATATGTTTTCCTCTGTGTGACAAAACTCAGGAAGACATATGAAAAGTCTTGCTGGTGGGGATGGTTGTAATCACTGTTAACAAACAAGGCTCCAGTTGCCAATATTACCATCTGTTCCAACATGTTTCACATATTACGCTGTATGTGAGCTCTGTGGAGCAGATTTCTGTCTTGTCCAAGGTCACCCTCAATTCGTGCAACCAGCCTTTCCAAACTGCTGCAAAGATCCAATTCCAAGAGGTGCCAAAAGGTCTCCTGATGACACCTTCCGCAGAGCCAACAGGGCATGCAGAGACAAAGCAGAGACGCCTTCCACGAAGAAAGACACATTCCAGAGACATATTTTGTCTAGGGTGAAAATTTTCATTTGTTGAACTACATCTAAAAATTGCCTCAATATAATGGGAGAACCATTGGTGTTGGGGAGGAATGGAATTGTTTCAAGAGTGGCAGTGACAGAAGAAGTGGAGACCCCAAGTTTGTTGGGTCCTGTTCCTTCTGGCACACTTGAAGCTGAACCCCTCACTCCTCAGCACATGAAGAGGTTTCAAACCTTCACTGCCCTTGCATTGATTCGAATTAAAATAGTGTGTTCTCACAATTGGAGCTATAGCTCAGACTCAAGTGTTGCAGCTAAGAAGTATGAGCCAGCTGTAGGCATAGCACAAGTGATGGACCAGGAAGATCATTGTGAGCCTCCTTGCAGGGGAAGGGATGGTTGAACAGATATTGAAGAGTAAACTAGACAGAATTCTTCAGGCAGAAGTTGGGGTGATAGGGAAAGGTGGTGAAGGCAGACAACATTTGTGTAAAGGCACAAACACGTTCATGGTATGGTGCATTTCAGGAAGCCATCAATAGGTGCTATTTGTGTAACTAAGTTTCTCCTTAGTAATGTTCTTTTTTCATTGTAGGTCTTGGAGACATCTATGAAAAACTTCTGAAATCCATCTCATAACAAACGCTGTAAAATAATAGTTAAAAATAGTTACCTTTCTCAGATAGTGAGCAATTGTGTCAAAAGATCATTTAAACAAAAAGGAGTGTATATATTTAGCAAAGATTCTTAAACTTGTGTTTAAAAAGACATACAAAGGATGATCAAAATGTATGGTGAATGTTTAAAAATATATTCTAGTAAGAGACACACTGCCATTATTCCACCTCAAAATATTCTGTCTCACTTCTAACACACTACTCCTGTCATATTTGCCACTTTTTGAAGCAGTTCTGACAGCCCACTTTCATGTGTTAACAAGATGTGGACAAAACTACAGTGAATACTACTGCCAGGTGTCATCCAACAGAAAGGCAGGCTTGTGAAAACACTGCACTATGCCTCTGTGTAGATACAGCACCTTGTGACTTCTGGCTCTTCCTTAGATTCAAAACGGCTATAAAAGTTAAACAATTTGAATCAATTCAGGACATCAGTGCAGATACTGACAGTGCAACTAAAGACACTCACAAGGGAGGATTCCAGAACTGCTTCAGAAAGTGGCAAGCAAGATGGGATAAATGCATTCTAAATGAGGGGAAGTATTTTGAGGGGGATTAATGGCAATATGCCTTTTACCGTAATAAAATTTTAAAATGTAAGTGTTCCGTATTTTCCAATCACACCTCATAGTTTTGGGTTCAAGAAATACTTCCTGGAAGAGAAGAAAATTGAGCAAAATTATGAAACGTGAATGGGCATTATCCCAGGGGCACGGAATGTCAGAAAGTGAAGTGCATATGAGAGTACCCTGAGGTAAGAGAGAGCCTGCAGAATTGAAGGTTGCTGGCTGCTCAGACCAGAGCACCAGGTAGAGGCAGGAGGGTACACAGTGCTTGGGAAGGAGGCAAGGTTGCTAATATGGTACCTTCCAGGATGGGAGGAATTTTGGGGGCTTTATTCTGGGCAATGGGAAACCATGAAAGTTTTGAGTAGGAAAGCAATGTATTGACATTTGTAATTTTAAAAGATCACGTAAACTGTAAGATGGAGAAAGGCTTGGAGGGTAAGAACAGAGATCTATAGATTACAGATTCACTTCAACTTACAGTGAGGTTATGTCTTAATAAATCCATCATAAATTGAAAATATTCTATGTCCAAAGTGTATTGATTACACCCAACTTACCAAGCATCATAGCTTAGACATCAGGTACTGGGTATTTATCCATCTAATCAGTAGGCTGGAGAGGATCTGAGGCCTACTGTGTGCTCAGCAAGGTGACAGAGTTTTTATGGGGTATCAGTAGCCGGGAAAAGATTTACATTCAAAATCTGAATTATAATTTCTATCTTATATGCATCCATTTCACACCACTGTGAAGTTGACAATTCATAAATCGTAAGTCAGGGACTGCCTGTATTTATATCAACCCATGAGAGATGTTACATTGAGATATAAAGAAGAGATCTGAGAAATAAAAGAGTGTCAAGAAATACTCAGGACCTGGTAATAGATCAGATTCACATGACGTCGAATTTCACCTCTGTTTATGTATATCACATGATAAAACAAGTGTTTTTATACATTCTAATGCTTTTTAGTTTGTTCCTTTCAGTTTACATTTTGAAACTCTTACTTGATACAACTCCAAGTAGATAAAACTAGTGATAGTATATATCAGAAAATATTTTTAAATTATTGTGATGACATATAGTCTATAATTCTAACTTTTATAACCGCATTTTGACTGCTGTCCCATTCATTTGGACAATGCCAAACTATTTAGAAAATTGCAACATGTTTTAAAAATATGACAGGCTTTAGCTGGATGTGGTAGCACATTCCTGTGATCTCAGCACTCCAGAAGGCTGAAGCGGGAGGCTTACAAGTTTGAGCTACCCTGGGCAATTGAATGACTTATCCCAAAATTTTTGGTTGATTTTTTTTTTGTTTTGTACCGGGGATCGAATCTATGACCTTGCGTTTCCCAGGCAGGTGCTTCAGCCACGGAGCTAATTCCCTGGCCCTGTTATCCCAAAATTTTAGAAAAGATTTGTTTTTAAAGGGCTGTGACAGAGCTCAGTGCTATGGCACTGGGTTCAATCCCCACACTAGGGTGAGGATAACACTTCTTGCCTGTGCCCACGTGCCACTTATTAGAGGCAGGGAAAAATAAAATAACCTGTTTTGGATTTGAAAGAAACAAAATTAATGCAATTCCTTTTAAGAAAAATACAAATTCTGCACTGTATTTCTAGAAATGAAATTAGTTTCTTAAGAATAATAGTTTGATTTTCCACCATAATAATTTCAATTGTTCTTTTGCACTTAAACAGAGCTGCACAGAGCAAATTAAGGGCAGATACATATTTATAATGCTCATTCTTCTCCCTCAATGTGCACACGTGATTTGTCTTTCTCTGCTAACATTATGTTCAATGCACTATCAACCCATGAAGTGTATCCCACCATGTGCTAGAATCTTTGGCATTTTAACAACTAGATTTTTATCTACTTTCCTTTACTGTCTCCATAAAGAGCAAAGGAAAAAAAGGAGATGCATGGAGCAGCTCACAGAATGCCTTTAAACAAGAGAAAGAAGCTAAATCAAAACAGAAAGACTCAGGGCTCAGGAGCGCCCCACGGAAATTTCAGTATCTAGATCCAATATCTCTCAGTTTAGGAGAAATTAAAACAATGGTGTATGAGCCTATCTATTCATTTCCAAAAATTCCCTCAAAGCCTTTGAGAATTTAGTAGTATCATTTACTTAAAATACTTCTGGATTCTATCATAGATATCATAAAAATACCTCAGTTGCTGCTTTTTCTTAACTCTCCCAAATGATCTAAGAAATGAACATTATCAAAGGGGAAAAAAAAAAACTATGATTACTTGACCAAGGAATCATGCATTTTGTGCAAAGTATGTTCGTGACGATTAAAATATATAAAGCACTTGATTTAAGAGACTGATTGCATTAAATACCTGGGAAATAAATCAGAAGAACAAAATGATGTGAAAGAGATTTACATATATAGTAATTAGAGAATATATAGAATTTTGAATTCCAGTGGCTGAGGAGGTTGCTCGGTGGTAAAGTGTGTGCTTAGCATGTTCAAGGCTGTGTTAAATCCCCAGAGGCCGCATACCAGAAATCCTGCTGGCACTTAAAACATATTCAGAGTTGCAACTATAAAAAATATGTAAATGAAACTATGAGTTTTTTGAATTCATAGAAGAAGGCAATCTTCTTGCCTCTGCCTCCTGACTGCTGGGATTACAAGCATGTGCGATCACCGCCAGCTTTAAATGGATTTTTAGCACGTAATTTTGACTCTTCCTTTAACACAAGAATATGCTGTATATTTTACTGTTGGAACATCATCTATTTAAAGTATTTCCAGATATTAAAGAACATAATTGAGTCATTTCCTGCTCATTAAAATACTCTAATTTTTATTTTTACTAGTTTCTGAGCTTTTAAAGAGAGTAAAAGCAAGGACCACAGAAAAAACAGTGTATTCTTAAAATAACATTTAGTCTTTTTAATTGTGAAAAAATATTAAGATACTAATAGATTGTATGGTCTTTTGTACTAGAAATAGGAAATTTATATCAGTATCATGATTCTGGTTTTTGTTTAAGCTGTAAAAGCAAAATTGACATGCAAAATAAATTTCTGGTTTCAATCATAGTAACCTCTGCCGTAACTAACCCCCTCAATTTTAAGAAAAATGAACAGAATCCAGAGAATTTAAATTTAAATTAGGAGTTTCCATGTTTGTTTATTTCTAATTAAGGTTTCATTTTTCTAACAAGAATAGTGTACCAGACTTTCTTTGAATAGGATTTACCGGTCTTAAAAGCATCACTGAGTAAAAAAATTAACTGTTGTCCTGAAGTACCAGCATTCTAGGAGGCCAAGGCACGAGAACAGCAAGTCTGAGTCCAGCCTGGAAATTTTGCAGGACCCCGTCTCAAAATAAAAAACAAAAAAGGGCTGGGATTGTAGCTTAATGCAAAGACCCTGGGTTCAATCCCCAGAATTATAAAATAAAATAAAATAAAATAAAATAAAATAAAATAAAATAAAATAAAAACTAACAGCTGTAATAGTTTCTAAAACAGTGTTGTCATCTTTTTTCTATAACCAAAAGCTGTAGAAGTAGCACAGGTCATTATTTTATTTTTATTATTTTTATTTTTTATTTTAAAAAGGGTAAAACAAAACAGAACAAAGCAGATCAGAAGAAAACAATGTAAGTGACACAGATTTCAAAGCAAGACAACAGGATCAACAGTGGCTACCAAAATGTCTCTTGTTTTCTTCTAAATAGTTGTCTATATCTTCACACACAATGAATTCATACAAAGCAAAATAGTATAAAACTGATCAGAACAGGGTAATGAAGGCATTACGGACCTTCAAAACCAGACAATAGGAAAATCAACAATGGCTACCATAAATATCTCTTGTTCTCTTCAAAATAGGTGTCCATACCTTCATGTATGTTGAAATTAAACAATACAGAACAGACTAAAATCACTCCGAACAAAGAATAAAAGCATTACTGGTTTTCACAGCATGACGGTAGAAAATCATCAATGGATACCATAATGTCTGTTTTTTTCAAAGTAGCTGTTCATTTCATCACATATAATACAATCAATTCTCATACACTGTTTAAGAGAAGTTCTAGGCATGTATAAGCCTCTACATGTATACCTGTCCTTTCTGCATTAGAGGAAAAAACAAACAGAACAAATTACTAGAAAGAAAAAAGACAAATAACAACAGCAAAGAGCCCAAAGCAAAGATGATATAGGCCTTCAAAACAAGGTGGTAGAAACAGAACTAAGGCTGTTGTTTTACATAGTGATCTTCAAGCAAAGGGCATTATTTTAATTCACGAACACCTGAAAATTTCCCAGGCTCCATTTAAATCACTAGTGCCTGATTGGAGGCATTAAATCATTAAATCATTAGTGTCATGCTTGGCATGACAATCAATTTCTAAAAACCGTATTTCTGTGCTTTTTTGTTGTATAAACTTGTTTATGTGCTCCAAAGAGAATTTCTTGACCTCCAGTGAACTGCCTGACCTCTGTTTCTCCTTTCTGTACTCAGTGCCCTTGCTGAAGCAGAAGGCATCGAGCCATTAATAAACACCCTGTCCAGTAAACGAGATGGAGCCGTGGCCAACGCGGCCACCGTACTAACCAACATGGCACTGCAGGAGCCCCTGCGTGGGACCATGCAGAGCCACGACCTCATGCAGGCCCTCATTGGTCCACTGGGCTCGACCAACACCCTTGTGCAGAGTAAGGCTGCCCTCGCCGTAGCTGCCACAGCCTGTGACGTTGAGGCTCGCACAGAGGTGAGAGTTTCCTGGGCAACCGTTCCCTCTTGTTGCTGGGTAGGACCTACCAGTGGATTAATTTGAAACATTTTCAAGAAGTCGAACCTACCATTTAAGCCTGACAGAATTGGGACAATACTTTGGAAAACAACCAGTGTTTTTTTAACACAAAGATAGCATACCCTAGCAACCTGGCAATTCTGTTCTAGGTATTGACATGCCTAAGAGAATCTGTCACTTCTGGGAACCAGGAAGCATTGTTTACAATGTCTAACTGGAAATGAACAACTGTCCCACTCTTGATAGATAAATGAAGTATTCCTAAAATGGAGTCTCATGTCAGTGGAAATGAATGAACTGCAGCTCCAGAAAGCAGGGTTGAATTTCACAAGCATTATGCTGAGTTAAAACAAGGTACAGAAGAATATGTACTTGTGATTCATTTATATAATGTAAAAAATATGCAGATCCAAGCTATGTGTCATTTAGGCATACATACATACATACATACGTACATATATTTAAAACTATAAGGAAAAGTAAGGTGATGATGATATTTAATTCCAAATTCAACAAAGCCTGAGGAGAGTAAGAGAGAGTTTGAGGTTGAGAGAACTCAGAAATTCAGAGTCATATAAACACACTGTTTATTAAACTGGGTGGTAGACAAACAGGTATGTCTTTACTAGAATTCTTTATATTGTATACGCTCGTGCTTCTGTATTATTTTATATCCTTAGAGTGGAATTCTTGGACAATTGATCATCTAAAAAGCATCTTAGTGCTTATAATGATTCTATTAAACTTTTGTTAAAATTTGATATAAATGTACAAAGATCCTTTTTATCTTAATTTTTTATATTTACCTATTACTACTACGTGAATTCAAACATGGGGTTTTGTTTCCCTCTCCCAACAAAAGTAACGAAACTTAACATTTATCGAGCACCTGCTAAGTGCTGAACACTGCACATGCATTGAAGCCTCACTGTAAATAAGTATGCTTATGATCCCCATTTTACAGATGAAGAAAAGGAGGTTGAAGAAATAATGTTTTCAGAGTTGGTAGGTGGCAGATCAGGGACATGAGAACAATCTAATTCTAGAGCCCAAGCTCCACATTATGTTGTCATAATGAGTAGACAACGACCTAATCTGTGTTCTTCTATCTTAGATATCTCTTTTGCCTCCTTTCCTTGTTCCCATTGGCTCAGTTCATTTATACTTGAACATTCAGGAAGTAAGAGAACCACCAGACATTTACTATTATGTCCCAGCTATTGTGCTAGGCATCAGGAATACAGTGGTAATAAAAGTATCACAGTCAAATCTTCATGATCTTGTGAAAAAGTCTGTCTACTTCTTGGAATATTGCAGAAGACTCTGCTTTCCTTCCCCATACTGAGCTTTCAAATGTGTGACCCTCATCACACCACTGCAGGTCCCCATTGCTTTAAGGTAAGAATTAGGCTACTAGTATCCTTTGCAAGGGCCCTGAATGATCTATACCTGCCTCCTTAAACAGCTGAGCTCCAGCTCTTTGCAGGGGGACCTCCATACCCCACAATGCCACACCCTTCGTATTTCCATCAGAACATGCCATCCTCCCATTTATACCACCTCGATTTCTCTGCGTGGGAAGCCAGTCTATCTTTCGTCCAACATAAATTGCTCTTCGTCTTTCAAAACCCACCTCAAGGACTGAGAATGTAGCTCAGCAGTATAGCAGTTGCCTAATCTGCATGAGACCCTGGGCTTGATCCCCAAAATGATCAAAAATTTTTAAAAATAGCTAGCCTGCTCAGCCATGCTGTGTCCCATGAGGCCTTCTTTCTGTCCTCACGCTTGACTGCATCCTCCTGTGCGCTCCAGTTACACCCTGGACAGCAGGACTCTTGGCTTTCTTTTTCACGTTATTGTTCTTCTATTAAGAACTAAAAGGTGCTTGAGACTTTAGGGAAAGGAATGGAGAGTTTTCTTCCTTATGTTCATATCTTTACTATATATATGGTACATAATATACACTTAATACTCGTTAAATAAACAAAGGAATGAATGGGGAAATTACTGAACTAGATCTTTATCAAAAAGAACACATGGAATTCGATTACTGTCTTGTACCATGCACAGAAATAAAGATGTTTGGCAGCTTGACTGGCCAAGTGTGGGCTGCTGAGTGAACTTTTCTGAGCTGCCCATGTTACATATACTAATGTGTGAGCTGGGCCAGAGTCCCTGTGTTGAGATGACTATGAGTAGAACACTGTCTACAAAGCTCTTGACTTTGGATGCTAGCTTTGTTAATAATATTTGGTGGAATATTTTTTATTATCCAGCTCAAGTAATGCAGTATTGCCATTTCAGATGTGAGATAAGTGCTCCACTAGATTTTTTTCTGATTGAAACAATTTGTACATGAGTAATTTTTTTATAATGTAATTAATATAGTTCCATCCAGTTCTTTTCTTGTTTTTTTCCTTTCTTCTCTAGTTCTTAAAGAAACAAAAAGACACTGAGAGGTTAGCCAAAAATAGGTCTTTTTCTAGAGAATTGCCTCATTATTGTTTTGACCACCCTACTGACCTGGTGACAGTGTCCAGAGATGTGGGTGGTACTTGCCTGTATTGATTTCTCCTACACTAGCTGGAGGATTGTATTAGTTTCCCACTGCTTCTGTAACAAAGTACTACCACTTGGTGGCTTAAGGCAATAAAAGTCTATTAGCTCAGAGTTTGGGAGGTCAAAAATCTGGAAAAAGTGTTTTAAGAACTAAAGGTGTCAACAGAGCTGTGTTTCTTCTGAAGGATTTCAGAAAAAAAATCCATTTCCTTATTTTGCAGCCACCTGCAATCTTTGGCTCAGGGTCCTTTTCTCCATCTTCAAAGCATATTACTGCAGTATCTACCTCCATCTCACCTCCTTTTTGTGCCTCTGGCACTGCTGTCTTGCTCTTGCAAGGGTCCTTATGATTATATTCTGCCCACTGGATGATTAAGAAGAATCTACCAATCTCAAAATCCTTAATTTGACCTCATGTGAAAAGACCTTCCTTCACAGGAGAAAGAACTTCTTTGGGAGATTGTTATTTGGTTTCGGAACCAAATTGGTTCCGAATTGGTTGGTTTTTCAGAACCAAATAAACTTTCAGTATTCAAAAGCCAAGTAGATCGGACAGAGAATGCCTAGTGTAGGCAGTGAGAGGACAGGTCCCAGCCCCGGCCCCAGCCTCCCTCTCCAAATCCTGATGAATTCCCACTGTGACTTTACCAGGGCTCTTGTCACGGAACACTTGGCTCCTGTCTTTCAAAGTGTGTGCTATATTTTTTCCACTGTACTTAATCTAAATATAGATACATTCTAAAAAATTTTCACATAGTTATGATCTTTCATCTAATAGTGAGATTTTTTAAAACATAAATGTTTCTGCTCTATACTCTTAATGTGTACAATGTTGGTGTCCCCTTCTAGCTAAGAAATCGAGGTGGGCTGGAGCCCCTGGTGGAGCTCCTGCACTCCAAGAATGATGAGGTCAGAAGGCATGCCAGCCAGGCGGTGATGGTCTGTGCCAATGATGAGCTGACAGCCACTGAGCTGTGCAGACTTGGGTGAGTGGATGCCATCCTGGCTCAGATGAAGAGCAGAAGACGGAGAAGTACTCTTGAGAGTCTACCCTACACTCGAAATGGGGCAGAGCGCTCAGGAGCCCTGCTGGTCCACAGCACAGGCCTTCACCTAGAGGCAGGAGGGGACCACCTAGAGGCAGGGGCATCCTTCACCCACTCCTGCACTGAAGGGCCCCAGCTGCTCTTTACACAGCCATCTTCCATATTCTTTTCCATTTCTTTGTCTTGATAAATGTTTCTTTTTTTTATTTTATTTTAAAGAGAATAAAACAAAAGAGGGCAGTACAGAGCAGATCAGAACAGGACAACATAGGCAACACAGTACTTTACATTAAGACAACCGGACATCAACAGTAGCTATCACAATATCTCTTACTCTGCTATAGTTGAGCATAGTTTCAAATACAATAATATCAACCATAACAAAATAGTATAAAGCCATGCATAGAGTGAAAGAATTACAGGGTTTTCTGAACCAAATAACAGAAAATGATCAATGAATACTATAATATCTCATTTTCAATAGAAAAATTTTGTTTAAGCTATCACACATATTCAAATCCCAATAAGACACAATGTGATATATAGAACCAATGGTAGTAGAAGAATAGAAGCATGGTAGGACTTCTAAGAAGGATGATATTAAATCAGCAATAGCTGTCATAATGTTTTGTTTTCTTCAAAACAGCTGTTCATAACATCATGCATGGTATAGTCAAACAAAACAGAATAAAACCACTCCAACTGATGATTGAAAACATTGAAAGGCTTCAAAGCTATGAGAGGGGGACTCATGCTTACCATAAAGGCTTATATACTCTTATGATAAATGTTTCTTTTTGACTTTTCTCTGCCATTATCAGACACAGTCCTGTCTCTCCACTTCAAGGTCAAAATAAAACAAGTAAGTCATGAATATCACCTGGGTTTTTGCTTCCTTACCTATCCATACCTTTTTGTCAGGCTTCTGTATATAACCTCCTTCCTCCCAATCTGTTCTCCTTACAAACAGCAATTGAGTTTGGTTACCTTTACCATAGTAGCAAATAGTGTTTTGGGGGATGAGGGTGTTCCCGTATGTAGGTTTACTCGATCTCTCTCTCTCCCTCTCTCTCTTTCTCTCTCTTTATATATGTGTATCCTAGTTAGCCAAAAAGTTAGGGTCCAATACAATACAATGAATTTTTCTACAGGTGTTTGTTTTAGTCAGCTTTTCATTGCTGTAACAAATAACAGATCAGTTTACAAAGAGGGAGATTTATTTGGCTCACAGTTTTGGAGGTTTCAGTCCATGGTCAGCCAGCCAGCCCCACTACTTTGCTGTCACAGTGAGCTAGTACATTGTCATGAGGACCAAATGGCAAAGGAAGCTGCTCATCTGATAGCAGTCAGGAAGCACAAAGAGAGGGGAAAGGGCAGGGACTCAATATCCCTTCAAGAGTGCGCCCCCAGTGACCCTACTGCTGCTTGCTAGACCCACTCTTAAAGGTTCCACCACCTCCTAATAGTGCCAGAGGTTGGCAACCAAGCCTTCAACATGTAGGCCTTTGGAGGACCCTTTCCAAACCATAGCACTTTGATTTACAACTGTTTGAATATGAGTTACTGTGAGTCACATATGTTCTCACCACAAGCTGATGATCTTCATAACTCTATCAGTATTAACTTTACCTAGAAGGTTTGCTGAGGTGTTAGGCTTCCATGTCAGTTCTTCATTGAAGATCTTAAGTACATAAATGGGAACTCAATGTTGGATGGCTTGTAGAAAATGAATAAGACGTTTTTGCCTTTATTGACAGGGCTTTGGATATCCTTGAGGAAATTAGTCTATCAGTAAGTCGAAAAAATAAATTCAGTGAAGCAGCTTATAACAAACTGCTCAACAACAATCTTCCCCTGAAATATAGCCAGACTGGCTATTTGTCATCAAATAACATAATTAGTGATGGATTCTATGATTACGGTCGGGTAAGTGGTTGTACTTGCTTGCATTTTAGTTTATATAATTTTTCCTTTAATCATGATGCTGTTATATTGCCATTTTATAAAGATTTTATATTTGTACAGATAGAAATTTGAAAATCAGTACTTTGGTTATAAGATTTTGTATTCTTGTACAATTTTAACTAGAATTTATTTATTTGTTGTTAAACATCTTCCTAATGCCAGTCTCTAGTCTCAAATAAGATACAAATGGAGTATTTTAAATTTGGAACAATTTCATTTTCAACTTTATTTCTTAAATAGTAAATTATATTACTTCGAGGACTTGGTGTTAGTGATTTTTTAAATTAATTATTATCTAGTTGAAATTAACCCAGTTCTAATACTAGATTTTAAAATTTAATGTAGAAAAATATTATTTTATTTAACTGTCTTTATGATTATGATTTTAAAATATAATGTAATTCAATGTTATTGTTAAGAGAAACCGAAAGGGAAAAAATTAAAATCTTAAGGGCTTTTTTGATGTGGCTGCTTAAATTCACATTTTCTACTTCTTTTGGAAACCAAACACAATCAAGGTCCTGAGGAAAACTTTAAAACCCCACAAATCCTGTTTTAGGAAAAATAGAGAAACAGGTGTGATTTTGAGACTTCAGAAAATTTAAAGATTGCCAAAAGCCCTTAAGAGTAGGCAGAAACTGCAGAAAGAAAAAGGAGAAGAAGAAAAATAATCAGAAAAGAAATATTGGTGGTAGATCTCAGAAAATCCCATCCCATATATACTTTCTGAGGCAAGAGAACACAAAAGAGCAAAAGTTGGATGCTTTGTTCGCCAGGCAGGCATAAAACTCAAGACTGTTCTGGGCCCGGCAGAAACACTGTTGGACCGGTTTTGCTGAAAGAAACAGAATAGACAGGGCCATGAAAGATTCACATAGCTGAACTATATTTGCAGGAAGGAGAGGATCATGACTGTGGAGATTCTGAGACACTTTGAATAATGAGAAACAGCCAAAAACTTTCCTTCCTCCACTGTCAGTGCCATACCTTGTAGCAACCTATAACATACACAAGAGTCACTGAGAAACTCCTCCAAGAAAGCCAGCTCTTTCAACGATGAGTAATTTTAAAAGAACTGACATATCACTACAAAGAGCAGTAAATGTGCTACATAATTCCACATGATAAAAATGAGGTCCGCAGGGGTGTAAAGAGAAGGGGAGCAGAGGCCAACTAGGGAGCTGGGAAGTGTTGAGTTTTGTGTTTGCCATTTTTAAACCTGGAGGTCAGGTGGCCTCACTGAGAGGGTAATACCTGAGCAAAGCCTTGGAGGTGGTGAGTGACTTTGCCATGGGGACATTGAGAAGAGCTTCCTAGGTAGAGGCTACCAGCCTTGCAAAAGTCAGAAGGAGCACATGGCTTGGCCATGTCTGAGGAACTTCAAGGCCAGTGTTGCTAGAGCTGACAGCCAGGGTGAGGCTAAACCGATTGATCCTATGAGTCTGGAAGACCCTTTGGTAGAATGAAGTAGAGATGTTTAATCAAAATCAAGTGGGAAACTGGGAGGGCCTGGGCAGAAGACTGATGGATCTGTCTTGTTTTAAAAAGGATCTCCTCTTGTTATTCTGAAAATATCAGGTAAGGTATCTTGCATGGGAAAGAACCTAACTATCACTTAACTGGAAAGAGCTCTTAGAAGTTATGCAGTCCAGACCGGTAAGGCTGCCAGGATAGGGCTTTGTCCAGCCAGTTTTTATTCATCCTCAGCACTTTAAGTAATCAGGTTCACTGCTGACTTTTCTGGATGGAAAGTCTCCTTAAGGTGTACAGATATATTTTCAGACTCAAACACTTTCAGAAGCAGAGGTAATAACTATGGTGTGAGACAGGTGAGGTAGGTGAAGCAATAAAGGTTGTGGGAAACTGGAGGGACGTATTCTGCTCAAAAGCAAGGATAACTTCACTTTCCTAGTTCTAATTTTACATGTGTATGTTGCATGCATGTGAATGAATTAGACTCTTCAAACTGCCAAGAATATATTCCATCAGAATTCATTTCTAGCAGTATAACTCATGAAGAAAATACTTTTCAGTCCTTACCTTATCTTCCAGATAAATCCTGGCACCAAACTTTTGCCGTTGAAGGAGCTCTGCTTGCAAGAACCTGGTGATCAACGTGCTGTTCTCTTAATCAACAATAAATCGGTTGATGTGTGAGTTTTTTTTTGCAGGGTAGGAGATGTGGGGAAGCATATTTTAGTTTGTTCATTTGTCAATGGGTATCTTTCTTTTTTTTCCTGTATCCAGCAACACTGTGAAAGCAAACAGTGCACTGCACATAAACTCCCGGCCTGACATAGAATAACTCTGGAATAACCATCACCACAAATCCAGTGTGCTGTCTCTTTCCCTTTGATTCCTTTACCAAATTCCAGTAGATTTCTGAAGTTAGGACTCTGACCTTAGAATAAATAAATTGTAGAGAGAAATGGACTGAGATGAATCATGTCCACTCATCTGAAGAACCATGTGTTGGAGTCTAACTATTGCCCACTAATTTTCCTTGAAATAAACAAATGGTAGGGCTAAAAATCAAGGCTTCAAATATCCTGGAAAATGACCATACATATCTATATATCTATACAATACCTATATATTACATTTTATGCAAATATCTCCTGTCTTAGCTTGTGAAAAGCTTTGTGACAGTATTCCTTTTGTTTTTAATGTCATCTTTAAGCTTTTAAAATTATATGTCACTGTTTAAAGTCTGCTCCAAATATGACTTTTAGGAGGATATTGTTTTAGAGTACAACACCAATATTTGTGAATGAATTTTAATTTGTGTGTAATTTTGAATGTACAATGTTTTAGTTCTCTACCTATGGAAGATAAATCATCAGACATCAGTTATGGACGAAGTATTTCTTCTTCATCTTCATTAAGAAGAGCAAGTAAAGAAAAGACCAAGTAAGAAAATGTTTCGTCTATACACAAATATGTCTCCCCTTAATCTGGGAGTGAATACATGTTTTAGGTTCTAGATTTTGGCAACTTGATTCTATTCTTCTACTCACACAATTGCTTTTTAAATTGCTATAGCAAAGATTTCTGGAAAAGTGGCTGGGAAGTGTGGGTTTCATATTCTCCTGTCTGCTGTGGCCCTGCAGTGACATTGGCCCACGTGACTGTGTGTCTGTGAACCGATTTGGTCCCTTAGCTGTCAATGGAGTGATGCCTCCTGCTTCCTAGGAGAAAAAGGAATTAAATCCTAATGGAAATGGAAGGGATTTAGAAACTATAACATGACTCACAGATGTAACCCTATTGTTATTTTTCCATATGATTGGAATTGGTTGTGGTTTTTCTCAAATGACAAAACGAAACAAAAAAAATAGTTCTCGTTTTAGTACTGGATTTGGATCGCCCACAGAACTGAAATCAGAATCTACTTCGGGACGAAATACTGTTCTTATCAAAAGTGCCAGTAAAGAGAAAGGATCGAGGTAGGAAACGTGTGTTGTGTTCTAATTATAAATCACACCAAATTTCCATTACCCAGCAAAGTTGGTGAAAAAGGAGATGTGGCTTTTTGGTTTTTGTAATGTGGATTGATGCTAGGACCTCACACTTGCTGGGCAAGTGTTGTAATGTGAGCTATATTTTTAGTTCCTAAAACTTCCTATTTAAAACCCACTTCTCATGGTGTCAAATAGCTCAGAGGTAGAGCACTGGCCTCAGATATGCAAGGTCTTAGCGCTTACCCTGTTTACTTCTGAACTATGTTGAACTAGACAAGATTCTTGAAGTGTAATTTAAAAGTACCTTTATTTGTGTCCCTAGCTGTCTCTAAAATTTATCCAGAGAGACTTTCTTCTAACTCTGCACGAGGATTCAGGTCACTCTGAGTCCTGGCAGGAACTATAAAATCCAAAAGTTGCTTTAATTCAGAAACAACAGTGACGACAGGTTCTAGTCACTCTCTAAAGCCCAGCCCAGGGGAGATGTCACCTTGCAGTGCAAGTTCCTGCCTTCCCCAGCTCCTGCTTTTCACGCAGGCAGGTCACCCTCACCTGTGTCCTGTCTCCTGTATTACCACGGCTCCCAGAATCTGAGGAGTGGGAAGCTGGATTCAGTGCATATTTTCTTGGAACAATTATAAAGTTCATGTTTTTGTTTGTTTGCACTACTGGGGATTGAACTCAGAGCCTTTTTTATTTTGGTACAAGGTCTTTCTAAGTGTCTAGATTATACTTTGGTCCTGTGCATTGTAAACATTCTTCCTTTTACATGTTTTTAAAATATATTTCTTCTCCTGGGGGGCCATTCCTGGATACTCGGAAAAGCCATTTGGATCTCCTGTCATTTTCAATGATCCTTTAATTATTGTAGATGTAAGCCCTTAAGAGCCACTGAGGGGCATACAGCAAACATCTGCTTTCTAAGTGAGCTTGCCCGTGGGTCTCCTAATGTATAGGCTGAGGTTTGCTCAGATGTTCAGTCACCAGACTGTTGCCCATAATTCTGATCACCGCTACCAGAAGCTCAAGTTCATTGTATTCCAAACTCATTGTTTTCCCCAACTCCCAACCTTCCTCCTAGTCTGTTCCCTTACTGGTTAATATGACTCCAGTTCTCAAAGGATTGCCGGGCCAAAGAACCATCCTAAAGTCTTCCTGCCCTGGCGCTTAGTGAATCTCTCAGTCCTGTCCACTCTTATGTCTTCAATGTCTCTTAAATTGATTTCTTCCTGTTTCCATCGTTACTTTCGCAGCTCAGACCTTTACATTAGACCTCATTCATGTAGCCTTCTCATTGTAAGACCTCCTGTCCCCTTCTCCTTGCAGCATTGGAAACAAACTCAAGGCCTTGTGCCTTCTTGCATAACTTTCCATAAATCCATTCATGGTCACCCTGTCCCCAGACTACCACTTAAGAGGAAAAATCTCTCACACTGTTACTGCATCCAGCCTGTTTTGCTAGCTATTCAGGGACACCAATAATGGAAATGATCAGGTTTTACCAGAGAAAGTCCCTCTTCCACCAGAGGTGTCCAAGTGTGGAAATAAGAGAACAAGTCTCAAACCCACCCCTCCAAGGCTAGGTTTGGGAGAGATTTATGGGCTGAGGCATGGAGAAAGGTGACTGGAGTTTAGGCAGTACTTGTGGTCTACTCTAGTGCAAGCCATCCTCATCAGCTGTTACTGGCATGACTCACATCACAGGTGTTATCTATACGTCTAAAACTGGTGATTTTTAGTCAGTTGAATGGAGTAACTAAGAGCAGGTGAACTGGATTAAAGTTTAGAACAAGTGATTAAGAGAAAGCGAAGTGGCTTCAGTTTAGAGTTCATGAACTAAGAGCAGTTGAAGTAACTTAAGCTACAGAGTTTTTCAGGGTTTTGTGAGTTTTAATATTACTCTGCCTAAAACAATGGTTCTATATCATCTTCCTCGTGTGAGTGCCCACTGCTCTTCTTTATTCATTTTATATTTTGCTTTTGTGAAGCCTTTCCCAATTAGGTTAAAAATTTACTTCTCACCCACTTCTTTGTCAATTTAGGTTTTTAAGTCTTTAGTTTCTAGATTTATTGAAGTACTGCTGAGCAGTTTAAAAATGATGTGTATTTATAATGCACAGCATGATGTATGGATGTCTGGATAGGCATTGTGAATTGTTCACCAAAATCAAGCTGATAAATATAGCCATTGCCTCACAAAATTACCTTTTTTGGTTTTTATTCAGTGGTGAGAACACCCTAAGATTACTTTTAGAAAATTTTAGTACAGCATTATTATCATGTCACCATGAAGAACATTAGATCTCATCTGCATAGCTGAAACCCCTTTGTGAACTGATCTTCTCTTCCGTATATACTTCACTGACTGGTGATGACTTATTTATTGGTCTTTCTTACTGTGCAAGGGCTACTTGACACAGGGACCATGCTTTACTCATCCTTGTATTCATAGGACTTAGAATTGTATCAGGCACATTGGGGGCAGTAAAGAAATATTCTTGATTAAATATTCACAAATTATTGAAGGACACTTGTTGAAAGGTCTAAATGTTTGGCTTCCTTTCAGCATACCCAAGGGGAATAAATATAACAAATGAGGATAATTATTTTTGCTTCAGTCTGATTCTACTCATCTCTGCATATTTTTGCAGTTCCCTCTCCACTTAAAGATACATCCTGATGTCTCCCAATGTTGTGGTTCATTTAAATGTCCCCCCAAAGCCTCATGCAGTCATGGAGGCAGCTGAGTCTAGCATTTGTGATTGGTTTGTTTTCTAGCTCTGGGATTGGTGGTATGAGTGTTGTACCCATCCAGAGGCAGGTAACCACCGTATAATATAGGGGAGAGAAGGAGGCATGCTTTTCCCCTTTTTGCCCTTTCACTCTTGTTGCTTGCGGCTGCCACGAATGGCTCCCCTTTAGCCACGCCACCCTGTCTTGGAGCCAGCTAAGTATGGACTGAAACCTCCAAAAATTGTAAGCTAAATAAACCTTTCCTTTCTTCATTTTGGGCATCAGGTATTTTGTCTCAACAATGAGAGAAAAGTAATCAAGACACCCAACATCCAGGAAGACTGTGGGAATCAGAGGGGGCACACACACTTTGCACTCAGACTGTCTTTTCTTAAGTGTGTAGTGGAAATTGTGGCTCCCATCTTGTAGAGCTGTGGAGAGAGCAAACAGGATGATGTGTGGAAATGCACCCAGCCCTGGACCATGGCCTGAACGTGTGGGTTGCAATTTCATTCTTTTTCCCTTTCTCTGCCCTTGGTCTGTGGGAGGATTGATGGGCCTAATTGTCCTGTTATCCTCTTGTACATCTCTTGACCAACCCTTCTTATCTCCCTTTGAGGGCTTTAGACTCCTGGGAATAGATTAAAATATTTAATCTGATAATGGCATTGATAATGCTTTATTTTGACTGAAAGAATGAGAAACACTGACAAAGAATTTAACATCTAGAACCACAAAGTGGCTGAATGTTTGGAAGGCCATAAGAGATGGGAAATAAACCAGATCAATTATGTATGAGGTGATCTAAGGCAAACAAGAGATAGTCAAAGTAAAAATTTCTCACTTTTTCCTGATGAATATTATTACCATCTACTACATGAGGTAAATACCTGTCACTCAGCCAAAGAACTCTCAGTGTTTTAGAGAGCATGCTCATTATTTTATTACTTTTTTGAGGGTTCTACTGGCTCTTATGGCAAACACACAGAGGTGATGTGATTATTTCTTGGTATGTATTCACCTGACTGGTACTTCCTCAGACTCCAGCATGTCTAAGAGTCCTAAAGCTTTTCATTATAAAGACCATGCTTCTCATAATAAAGATGCAGTACACCTATTGGTATAATCTAAGCTCTCTGTATGTACTATACATTGAGACCAGTTTTCATAATATTAAGCTGAATGTACATGGATTTATAATACACACTTAAAGACTTACTGTTTTTCTGTCTCTTATATCTTCCTTCCAGTCTGTTGCTCTCTGGAGTCCCTTGGTGCATTGACATTTCTGCTACTCACACATCTTGATCCCATGATCATTTTTATTTTTAAATAATTTCCCACAAGTTCTCTTTCTGCTCATTTCCTAGCTGTTTTTTCCTTCTCTCAAACGTTTCAGACACAGGCATTGTCTCTTAGAAAGATTTAAATATCTGCTTCTCTTTTTCTCTTAAATTTATTTCTTCATTCAATAAATAAACACTCTGTGCCCACTATGAGCCTGGAATTATTCCAGTATTTAATATATAGCAGGGAATAGAAACCTCTGTCCCTTTGGGCCTGGGATTGAGCTCAGCAGCATAAGCACATGCCTGGCAAACGTGAGGTCATAATTTCGATCTCTGGTACCCAAAAACAAAACAAAACACAACAACAATGAAACCTCTGCCCTCATAAAATTTACACCCTTGTGGAGAGACAAACACACATGTACACAAACACACACAGATATAGATACACACACACACACACACACACACACATCTATCCAGAACAAATCCTCTCTCTACTTGGAACAATACCCTCTTCTAATACTTCTGGGATAGATCAGGTGGAATAGGACACCCAACTGGGAGAGATTTCTTTCAACATTGAATTCCTTGAATTTCTTATCTTTTATCGTTTATGTGGAATTTATTGAATGCTGTCTGGTACTGATTATTTTCTGCATACCAAAATTGTCTTGCTTTAGATAAAACCCTGAGTGTACTGAGTTCATGCCCTGTATTTCTCTCATCAGCTTTGCCCTATAGATATGCATTTAACTGGGCGATAGTATCAAAAAGAAGCAAATGATTAAACTTTGAAAATGTCAAAACACAATTTGGAGCCACATAAATATTCTGTTGACTTGCCCTCCTATCCATCTAAGTGTGATGAAAATACCCTTAGAGTTTTGTCTCCCACAGTAAATCCATGATTTCTGGGAGCAGTTTAGCTAACACCTTTGCAGGAAAGGTAGAAGTTCTGCTGTCTTCAACCCTAAACTAATTTTCTTCCTGAGGATTCATCTCTATAGGAGTTAGCTTTGTAATTTCTAAGTGTTTGTTCCACATTCATTTAGAAGTGAACTTTAGTTATTGAAGCCCTTATAAATACAACTTAGCAACTTTCATGAGAAGGATGTTCAAAAGCACTGCTATGGGGCTGGGGTGTAGCTTAGTGGTAGACCACTTGCCTAGCATGTGCAAAACCCTGGGTTCAATCTGAGCGCTGAAAAAAGTCAAAAAACCAAAAATATACCCACTTACAACAGGAAACTTGCAGGTCTAGAATGACAATAAATTGTCTCTTTTGTATCACTCAGTAAGATTGCCAGCAGGTGTGCTGGATAACGCTTACTTTTTCATACTGTGTGTTCTATGAGAAATATTCCTGCTGCTGCTTCGCAGGTGGCTCCGAATGATCATAAGAATTGAACTCTCCTGATTAGAAAGCTTCCTTGCAATTTTAGAGTACAGGTGAATCTATCTGTGCTTTCTGCAGCCCTTTCCCCGATACTGGGTATTGACCCAGGCCCTTTGTACTGAGCTACGTTCTTGCTCTAGGGACTTCTCCGTTCATGCAGCAGAGCTGCGGTGTGAGGCCTTCAAGGCCACCAAAATAGCCAGCCTCCTGGGAACTTAGGGTCTCCTTTCACTCATTCTTAAACCAGTTGCCCAATCTCAGAGGGGTGCCCGGCCTCACTGTCTGTCCACCCTGTACTGACCAGGCCGCCTGGGAGTGTCTGAGGAAATGTGTTATCAGGAAATGTCTGATGGGTGGAAGGACAGCCAAGACATTGGGTATTCACTCAGAGGTATTGTAACAAAATGAGGATTATGTACTGAAAATGTTTGGGGTCAGCTACGTGGAGAAGGGGTGCAGAGCAGAAACTGGACTGTAGCCCATTAAGTCACACCAGCCAGGTGCCCAGGGTTAGCTGCAGGGAGTGAAAAAAGACTCAGTTTCTATCCAATATATTTGTGTGAAAGTGAAATTATAACTTTCACAGAAACATAAAATGAGTACATGGCTAAGTTTCTTTTACATTTTTAAAAGTTAATATGCCACAGAGTTGAATTTGCCTACAATTCTGTGAATTGTAACAGAAGTGGAAATTTGCATAATTCATAATCAGGATACAAAACTAAGTTCTATCACCCCAGAACCCTAATCACTGGTATTCTCTAATCTGTCCCCAGCACTATAGTTCAGTCCTTTTGAGAATGCTATTTAAATGGGATCATATAGTCTGAGACCTTTGAGACTGGTGCTGTACACCCAGCATAATATCTTTGAGATTCTGCCCAAGTGTTTTGTTTGTTTTGCATAGTTTATCTTTCTTTGCTTAAGAAGTATTGGACATAGCATAGTGTATCTATTCACTTATTGAAGGATATTTGAGTATATATATATATATTTGAGATGGGGGGTCTCACTATATAGCTCAGGTCGGCCTTGAACTCACTATATAACCCAGGCTGGCCTCAAACTCACAGCAATCCTGCCTCAGCCTTCTGAGTACTGGAACTACAGGTATGCACCATCACACTCGACTTCAGTCTCTGATAATTATAAATAGAGCTGCTATAAACATTTATGTACAACTTTTTCATGAAGGTAAATTTTCATTGCTATGGGGCAAATACCTGGTAATGAGATTTATAAATCACTGTTTAACTTTGTAATACATTATCAAACTTTTCCTGGGTAGCAGTGGTATTTTATACTCTCACAGGTATATGAGAGTTCCAGATACTCCACACCTTGGTATTGTCAGTATAGGGTTGTGGGTTTTTTTTTTTTTTTTTTTGCCATTTTAATATGTAAATAGTGATATCTCATCTTGGTTTTAATTTGTATTTCCCTAATTGCTAATGAATATTGAGCATGTTTTTCTCACATACTCACTTGCCATCCTGATATCTTTTTTCGGAAAGTATCTATTCAGGTTTTTTGATTGCTTTTTAGATTGGGTTGGGTTTTTCTTCCTTACATATTTGTCTTGTTTGTTTTTGGTTTTGTTTTTGTTTTTTGGTACTGAGAATGGAACTCAGGCCCTCACACTTGCCAGGCAGGCGCTGTGCCACTAAGCTGTATCCCAGAAACAGCAAGAGAGAGACACCTTCTTCCTGCTATTACATCACATCCTGGCTCCACCCCCTAGGAGGGTGTAGCACTGACACCATCAATCCAAGCACTAGACAATGAACCAGTCACAAATGCAAAATGCAAATACATGAGGCCTGGGGGCCACCAACATAAACCATAACAAGTAGGATTCTAAAAGAAAATTTATTTGAAAAACATGAAAAAATACACAAAACATTTCATAGGTCACTTTTCATAGTAAAATAGGGAATAATTGTCTTAGTTACTTTGTCATTGCTTGGATAAAGTACCCAACACCCAACATTAAAGGAGAAGAGGTTTATTTTAACTTACAGTTTGTAGAGATTTCATTCCATAGTCACTGGCTCCAAGACAGGACAGCACTGGCAGAGGGGCATCACAGAGGAGAAACAGCTCATGACATGGCAGCAGGAAGCAGTGAGGCGTCAAGGGAAGAGGGATACATACATATACACACCCTTCCAGACCATGTCCACGGTGGCCCACGTCTTCCCACCAGGCTTCACCTCCCAACATCACACCCTGACATAACCTGTCAATGGATTAATCCAATATTACTTACCCATGGTCCAGTCACCTTCTCAAATCCCCATCTGTGAGCATATAAGGCTTTGGGAGAACATGTAGATATAATCCATATCAATAATATATATATATATTTGCAAGCATAAACAAATGTACTACTGACAGTTATGCAGATATAACATTTATGAGCAGGTAAACTGTATTTATAAGGTCAAAAGGCAAAATATATAAACATATATCAATGTAGTTATTATATATACCCAGCTTTATAATTGCAGTGGTAGTCATCTGAAATTCCAAGATAGAAAATCAGAGTGTTTTGATGAAATCAATCAATAATTACCTTTGTATGCCACAGTCACTAAAAGAATCATCTCCAGAAATTTTATCTTTCATGGATGCAAATGTACAAAAAGACATCACTTTGTTTATTGCAGAAGTTACATTTGTTACAGTACATCATGGCAGGAACATGTGGTGGAGGGTGCCTGTTCACCTCATGGTAACTCAGGAACAAAGCAAGAAGAAGGAAAGGGGTAGAGGTCTAATATCCCAGCCCAGGACCTCCCATGCAGTTACACATCTTCACAGTTCTCACACCCTGTGGTGCCACAGGCTGAAGACCAAGGCTTTAGGGAACATCCAGAATCCTAATTATAGCAGATGTGTATCCACTGAACATTGCATTAGAAACAAAGAAGGCTGCAAATCAATCATCTAAGCTCCTACCTCAAGAAACTAAAAAGAAGAAAACAAACCTGACACAGCAGAAGGAAAGATATAATTACGATCAGAGATTAATGAAATTAAAAATAAAAACAAAATCAATGAAATAAAAAACTAGTTCTTAAAAAAATACTGATTCTTAAAGGGTCAGTAATATCAGCAAACCTCCAGCAAAGTGGACAGTCAATAAAAGAAATTGTCAGCATCAGGAAGAAGAAGGCTTTATCACTACAAACCCCCACACACTAAAGGATAATAAAGGAACGCTACAAGCACTTTAACTCATCAGTTGAGATGCAGTAGGACAATTCATTACAAACTGCATATTACCAAAGCTCACCAAAGATGAAGTAGAGAACCTGAATAGTCCTGTAGCCATGTAGTACATTTAATTCATAAAAACAATTTTAAAAAAATTCTCTTGAACCAGATAGTTTCACTAGATGTTTTTCAAACATTTAAAGAATTAACAACATTTCTACATAATTTTGTTCAGAAAGATAGAAAGAGGATGTTTCTCAGCTCCTGTTATGAGACCAGGATTACTCCAAAGCAATACCAGAAAAGCATATCACGAGAAAATTACAGGTCGATATTCACCATGAACCTAGTTTGAAAAATCCCTTATGAGATATTAACAAAACAAATCTGGCAATTTATACAAAGAACAATGCATTTGAGCAAGAGAGCTTTATCTCTGGAATGTGAGGCTGGTTCATATTTGAAAATCAATCAATATAGTTTAATCTACCATATTAGAAGTATGAAGAAGAAAAACCACATGATCATATTAACCAATACAGAAAACTTACTTGATAAAATTCAACACCTATGCATCATTTCAAGAAACCTTTCTTTAAAAAGGAAATAGAACAGAACTTCCTCAGCCTAATAAAAAATAATTGCTAACAATCTACAAATTACATCACATTTAACAGAGAAGGACTTCAAAGTTCATAAGGCAGGATATCATCTGTCCTTGCCACTATTATTTAACATGGTGTTAGAAGTGTAAGACATTGTGATAAGGCATTTTAAGGAGTTAAACAGATTGCAAAGTGCATGCGTGTGCCTGGTGAGTGTGTGTGTGTGTGTGTGTGTGTGTGTGTGTGTGTGTGTTGGTGGGGGGAATCCCTGTAGGAGTTGCCTCCATGGTGCAAGTAACATGGTTTGTCTAAATAGAAAATCATTGAAGAATCTACTTTAAAAAATTGAAACTATTAGGTGAGGTTAGCAACATTCAGGATATAAGGCCAGCATACAAGTATCAGTCATATTTCTGTGCACTAGTAATGAACAAGTGAAAACCAAACAGCTTGAGATCTAATTTTCATAGCTCTAATGAATAAAATGTGAAACAAAAAAATGAAAGTGAAACAAAACATATACAGAACTTGTATATTGAAAACTATAAAATATTTATGAAGAGATGGGCTGGAGGGAGGAGAAGGAAAGAAGATATAAAAAGGAATTAAGATGTGTTACAGACACAGATCAACTCCCCATGATGAATGCCATCATTGTGGACTCCAAATATATACTAATAAAAATAAAAGTAAAAAATGAAATAAATAAAAGACACACTGACTATGTGAAGAGATATGCCATGTTCAAATATTTAAAAATGCAACATTGTAAAAATGTCTTTTTTTGCAAGGGATTTAGCTCAGTGGCACAAGTACCTTCCTGGCAAGTGTGAGGTCATGAGTTCAATCCCCGGTACCAAAAAAAAAAAAAGTCTTTTTCTCCTAAAAGATCTATAGATATGTTTGATACAGTTCCAAAAGAATCTTGGCAGGATCTTTTGCAGATACAGACAAGCCGATTTCAAATTTTTATGGAAAGGTAAATAAGCTATAATAGCCAAGAGATTTTTTTTTACTTTTATTAGATTATAACATATTTAGGCACATATTGATTAACAACAGAGATGCATTATGAGAAATGCATTGCTAAGCAGTTTCATTTCATAGTGTACACAGAAGCTGAGACGGAACAGCCTGCTACATACATAGGCTGTATGGTGCAGCCTAGAGCTCCTATAGCTAAAAGAATTTTGAAAAAGTAGAAAATTGAAATAATCGCTGTTATTTTAATACTATAAGCCTACAGTACCCAAGCCAGAATGGCGTTGGTGAAAGGATACACAGTTCAGTGCACACAAGAGTCTGGAATGGCACAAATATAGCTAAGGAATTTTTAAATTGAAAATTTAATGATGTAATTATGGACTCATATACTGCTATAAGAAATAATATAGATATTCCCCATTACCCAATTGTAAAAATTTTAAACTATGGTGAAATGTCATACCTCGGCTATTGACATTGATACAACTCAAAGATTTTATTCAAGTTCCACAATTTACTTCTGTGTGTATTTAGTTCTGCACTATTTTATCACATTTGTGTGAGTTCATGAGTCTACCATCACAGTGGACAGTTTTCACCACATGCATCTTTCATATCTAATTGATCCCTCTCCATCCTCCTTCCACTGAATTGCTTTTGCACCTTTGTGAAAAATCAGTTACAAATTTTTGTGTGGATCCGTTTCAAGATCCTTCATTCTGTTGCATCACTCTCTGTGTCTATCTAGCCTTCCACTATTGTTACTCTGCCTGAATTTCTGTAGATACAGAGTAAGCCTTTACTTCAGATATGGTACTTGATTTTTCCTACTTCATTTTTCTTCATCAAGACTGAATTAGCCACTGCACAACCTGTGCCTTTTTATGTAAATTTTAGGGTAAGATTTTCTACATGTAGAAAATTCTTTTCTAGGGTTTTTATAGGAACTGCGTTAAAGCTAGGGGTCATTTTGGGGAGAAATAACATCTTTGATATGTGTTCAAATGTACATGCACAATATATCTCATGAATTTAGGCCTTCTATGAATGCTTTTATTCATATGTTTTAGTGTTAAGCACACATCACACACAAGAATCCAAAACCTGTTGAATTTCCATGTATTTTGTAAAGTTTATACCTAAGTACATAATTTTCTTTGGAGAAAATATTAATGCTCCAGAGTTTGGGAGGTTTTAGTTTTGGTTTCCATGTATTTATTCTCACTATCTAGAGGTTTTTGTGCGTTGTCCTTATACCCTGAAGCCTTGTAATTAACTCAATTGTTTGTTTTAGGAGTTTTAGGGTATATTCCTTGGAATTTTTTACATAGCCACTCATGTCATCTGTCATTAATTTTCAATAATTTAATAGTGATGTGTCTAGGAGTGGATTTCTTTTGAGTTAATTATTAACATTCATCAGAATTCTTGACTATGTAGACACATGTCTTCAACTAGATTGAGGAAATTATTTCAGCCCCTACTCATTCAACTGCTTTTCTCCGCTCTACCCATTGTCCTCTTCTTATGGAATTTTGGTGACGCCCATCTTAAGCTTTTTTATTGTGTCACCACAGGTCTCTGAGGGTCTGTTAATTAATCTTTTCTTCTTTTGTTGTTCAGATTAGATACTTTTTGTTGTTCTATCCTCAAGACTACTGTTATTTCCATTCTGCTATTAAACCCATTCAAAGAGTTGTATTTTTAAAATTGTAGTTATAGTATTTTTCAGTTCAAAAAAATCTATTTTTGTATTTACTATTTCTGTTTAGGATTTTCTGACTCAATATTCAAGAGTGTTTGATCTCACTTCTTGGAGTATCTTTAAAGTTTTTGAGAGATAAATTTCTGTATCATCTAGGCATTTGTGTCTGTTGATTATCAGTTCCCATATGAGTTGAGATTTTCCTGGTTCTTTGTATGCTGTAACTTTATATATATAATATTACAATCTTATACACCCTATAAATCTAATTTATGGGTCTTACATTCTATGAGCATTCCTCTGTGTGTGTATTTTAGTATTTAATTGACCCAGTTGGGTTCAAGCTTTAAATTCCAACCAGTCTTCTTTGTTTGTCATTCCAATGTCAATCTCATGTCCAAAGTCATTGCAGGGTTATTTGGGTCATTCTTGCACACATGCCAACCGGTGTCCTGTTTGGGCCTTAGATGAGAGTTTATCTCATATTTCGGTTCTCAGTGATTATGTACATGTTATTTGGTGTTAAACCATGCACATAGTCAGGGTAAGACTAGGAATTCATGGAGTTGCTTCCCTGAGCTCCTTTCCTTTCATGATCTCCCTTGTCTTTTTTGGGTTTCTTGGAGCTTCTCTTTTGGTCTTGCAGCCAGAAATCTTCATTTATTCTGTTCATCTATACTCTTACCATACTGCCATACTCTTGCCATACTGCACCTACATGTGCAGCCAATCAGTGAGGGACTGAGTATAAAGAAGTTCCAGCTTTTGTAAGAGCATGGAGCTACCACTGTCATGAAATTCCTTTGGGGCTAGGGAAAGAATAAGAAAAGAACAAAACAAAATGGAGGCTTTGCACCTCTCTCCCATGTGTCAGAACTGTTTCATCTTAAGCTCTGACTCTGCTGCTGCTCGCTTCCAGTTATCAGGGTGGTTTTAGCTCAGCCTGGGGAGTAGTGGAAAGAATAAAAAGATAAACTTACCATCAGGTCAATAGTAATCCACATTTTGACTTCTCATCTTCCTGCTACTGTTTACTTTTCAGGATCTGCTGCATGTATCCTGTCTTGGTTTTATGACTGTATTCAGTGGGAGAAACACTGAATAGTAGACTGTGCTTATTCTATGTTACCTGGAATGAGAAACCATGTCATTGTTTTTGCTCAGTGCATTAACTGATGAGGGAACCAGTATGATGTTAATAATGTTCAAAGGACAGTTGAGGTACAAGACATTTGTATACAATTTGATTAAGGAGCATTGCAAAAAGATTGCTGGATTATATACAAAACTGTTTATTGTATAAACTGTAAACTTGAGGTATAGTTTCCCATTGACTAGAAATAATTTTTATTTTTACAAAACAAAAATCTACATTTTAACTGGTAATTCTCTAAATTTAGAAGCAAATAGTATTTTTTATTTTTACTACTTAGGTTTCTCAGAATAAATGTTGGATGAGTATTTACTCCAATATTACTTAGAAATTATATGTCATTATTTTATCTTTTCCATGTTGTGGGTAATTTTTCCTAAGAATAATGATCCAGAGTCTTCTTACAGAAGGTTGCAACTGATGTAAGATATAATATCAAAGCAAGGTATGTGACCAAAAACTATGGTGAATATTAAAAGTTCTTAAAAATTTATTGGAGTAAAAAGCACATTGCCATTAGTGTCTCTGAACAGACTCCCTCTCATATTAAACACAATTATCTCATCATTCTTGCAACTTTTTGGAAGCAGTCCTGGAAGTTCGTTTTTATGAGTGCCCTTAATCGCACTGTCATGACGCCTTAATACCTTTAATCAATTTAAAATGTTTACCTTTCATCAGCATTTTGTCTGGGGGAAAGCCAGAAGTTACATGGTGCCAGATCTGATGAATAAAATTGATTAGGACAGACTAACATTTTTATGAGCCTGCCTTTCTGTTGGCTGGCTCTTGGCAGTAGCACTCATTGTATTTTTTTTTTTTAATCACAGGTAGTAAAGACACCTGTGAAAGAAGACTTCCAGAACTGCTTCAGAAAGTGTCAAGAATGATGGGATAAGTGTGTTCAAAGGCAGGGGGAATATTTTGAGGATTAATTACAATGTATCTTTTTCTGTAATAAAATTTTTAAAATTTAAACATTCATCATATATTTTTATCACACCTCGTAATACTGATTTAGACTCTTCAAAAAGGCATATTACTTTTTTCAACTCAATAAGTACCCATTTTATGACTCCTATGTGTCAGATGCCTTGGTAGGCAATGCTGCAGAAGCCCAATGTATAGTATTTATAAGATAGATCAATAACAAAGTGTTTTTTTTCAAAATTAATTTTTCTAGCATAATATATATTCTATTAATGAATATTTCAAAACTATAAGTAGTATGATTATTGAAGTATAAACTACCATATTCCTGCGATTCTCTTCAGATTTACTCAGACCAAAGTTAGCATTTCCTCAGTTGGTTAGCAGAAGGTATGATTGTGATTGTTGTTTTTTACTCCCAAGGAAAGCCAGAGGGAAAAAGGAAGAGGAGAAAGTGAAAGAGGAGGAAGAGGCTCTGGCAACACCAAAGCTGACTGGAGAAGGCGTCCCTGAAAAAGAGTGGTACCCTCCCCCTGACCCTGACTTCTGCACATACGTGTGCGAAGTCACCAAGTCAATCCTGCCCATAACCAATATTAAGGAGCAGATTGAGGTTCTGGCCAAGTAAGTTCTCTCTGTAGACATACACTTTTTTTTTCTTTTGTGGTACTGGGGATCAAACTCATGACCTCGCACTTGCCAGGCAGGTGCTTATGCCACTGAGCTAAATCCTCAGCCTGACATACACATTTTTAATTTATTTATTTTTAATAGCACAAGTTTGCAAAGCATAATGTTTATATTCCTTGTGAGAAGTTGGTAGATGCGCAGAACACATATTAATTCCTTTTTTCATCCCCTTCCCTTCCCTCCCCTCCCTCTGTCTCTTGATCCTCTTTCCCTTTGAAAAAGTTCTGTCCCCCTACTTCCTATTACCTATCCTTTATCTTGCTCTTTATTTACATCTTAGGTTGCTTATATAAAGGAAACCATATAATACTTAAGCTCATGTGTCTGATTTACTTCACTTAACATTATGGTCTCTAAGTGCATCAATTTTTGCATTCAATTCTATCTTTATGGAAGAGTAGTACTCCATTGTGTGTGAATACCACGTTTTCTTTATCCATCCATTCATCTGTTGATGGACATATGAGCTGCTCAAAGGTTTAGCTATTATGAATTGTACTGCTATAAACATGGGTGTGCATGTGTTGCTATAATGTATCCTTTACTTTTGGGGAAAAGATACTCAAAAGAGAAATAACTGGGCCAAATGGAATTTTTGGTCCCAGTTTTCTGAGGAATGGTCAGATTTCCCTAGTGGTTGTGCTAGTTTCCCTAGTGGTTGTGCTAGTTTACATGTCCATCAACAATGTAGGAGGGTTATTTTTCCCCCATAGTATTACCAATATGTGTTATTATTTGAATTCTTGATGATGACCATTCTTTCTGGAGTAGGATGAAATCTCAGTATTGTTTTTATTTATATTTCTTGAATGGCTAGCAATGTCAAACATTTCTTTATGTATTTATTGGCCATTTGTAGTATTTTTGTGCAGTATCTGTTTATTTTTCTTGACTGGGTCTTTTATTTGGGGGTTATAATTTTTTTGAGTTCCTTATATGTTTTAGATATTAATTCTCTACGTGAGGAACATCTGTCAAAGATTTTTTTCCCCATCCTGTAGGTTGTCTTCTCACTCTGCTAGTTGTTTTTTTCTGTGAAGGTTTTTGATTTAATATAATTCCATTTGTTGATTCTCAGTAATATTTTTGGTACAACTGATGTTCTGTCCAGAAAGTGCCTGTGCCTATGACTTCAAGATTAATATTAAGTGTTTCTGTTTTAACATTTAGTTTTTTGATTCATTTTGATTTTATTTTAGTGTATCGTAAGAGACAGAGGTCTATATTTAGTCTTCTTCATGTGGAGAGCCAGTTTTTCCAGCTCCATTTATTAAGGAAGCTGTCTTTCTTTTATGTTTTCTCTTTTTAACCAATTTTTGAGAAATCCTCTGCAATAAAATTGAATTTTACAGCACCCTAGTTTTGATTCTGTGGCAGAAACATAGTGAATTGAAAAGGACCTCAGCATGCATGTTAGCTCACTTTTCTATGAGGACTCAGAGCTAAGGGCTAGAAATTACTGAGAGAAAAAAGCCTATTAAGTTCTCCAACCAAACCATCCAAAGCATCTTTCAGTGTTATCTTAGGGGAATTATGAGTCAAAAGTTTGGAAATTAAACCATTCCTGAAGTGTATGAAGTGCTCATAATGTAAAAAAAAAAATCATAATATGAATTATTTATGAACTCACAAAGTATTTTTAATACAAATAACCATCCCCTATTTTTATGTCTGGTATTTTGTGCTCCATCTTGCTCTCATGTAAGGTGTGAGAGTTCTCAGAGGTGGCTGCTGGGATGGGAAGGACCAATGAAGCTGTCCTCTTCAGTAGAGTGATCAGGCTGATTCCACTAGGAAGAGGCCTAGGACGCGCCTGGTGGCTGGAAACTACCTCCAGGGTTGGCTCCTCCGCCTGGGGAGTGCTGGCCACTGCACCCACTGCAGTCTCCCTGGTAGTCTGTATCTACTCCAAGTAGAAGTGAGCAGCAGTTCTCAGGCCTGGATGTGAAAACAGCAAGTGTTATAGCTGCCAGGTCATCGACTTTTGTCAGCCAGGGCTGGAAAAGAGCACTTTTGTAGATTGAAATTTTTCTGACGTTCTTAAGAAATGATGATTCAAGCAGATCTCTGATTCAGATCCTGAAAACGTTTGTCAAATTCCCCCATGCTTCCTTCATATTGGAGGTCTTTTTTATTTCTCCCAAGCCTGTTGTTGCAGAACCAGTACTGAACCAAAAGGAAGATGCTCCACATCAAGCAGTTGGAAAGCAACTGTTTACTATGTTGGTAGGCTGGTGGGAATCAGTTCCAAAGCAGCAGCCTTGAGCCAGCTTTTTAGCTCAGTTTATACAGGTTTGAAAGCAGGAAGTACAAAAGCTTGAGAGTGTGGTTAAGTTTTGTTGGGCTGGGTTAGTCATCATCTGTTGCTAGGTAGAAATAAGTTAGAAAAACAGAATATATTTTTTAGATGGGAAAACACAGACACCACAGCTGGGCATGGTCAGGTTGACCTGGGTCAGACTGTCTACGGGCACAGTTGGTCAAGCCTGACTGGGTTTAGCAGTCTAGCTATGTGGTGGACAGGTGAGTATATCTTGTCCCAATATGCTATCAGGCTGCTCTTAGTTTCAAAATTTCTGTCACATTTTCCCCTCTGTTTTATTTATAGGGAAGATTCTTCTTCCTTAGTTTTAAGGATCTGATAAGAGGGAGGTAACATTTAAGAGGAGCTGATAATACATGACCTGAATGTGTGCAGTCAGAAATCAAGTCAGGATGCGACTCATACAAAGGCCTAGGAGGAGGACAGTCAGGAAAGCCATTAAAGGTCCAAGCAAAGCTCCCACCCATGAGGGGAGACAGTCCAGGGAACCCCACTGGGAAGAGTCATTCATAATATTTTTAGCCCTTTGTTTGAGTTGCTTCCACAACCAACAGGCATTTTCTCTTATCATTCCTGACTCGTTGGCATAATAGCAACATCTGTCTTCCAGGAAAAGGCAAGTACGTCCCTGCTGGGCCATCAAGACATCTAAGGCCCATCAGTTTTATAAAACAATCATGATTAAAGAGTCAGTCTGTTCCTGGAGGATGTCAATACAGCTTTGTGTAGTTTCAGAATCTCCTATTATTTGATTAGTTAACAGTATGTATTGACTTTACCCCAAACCAATGGCTGTTTCCCCCACATTCAGGTCTCCCACTATTGCTATGCTGGCTAGAATAGGCAGAAATATGGGGTTTCATTTGTATGTGTTGCTCTGGGAGAGATGAAGGCCTTGATTGCCCAAGTAGATGTTGAGGTCCAGAACCAGGAAGGCAACATCGCAGAGGCTCATGTTCTGTGGGGGAAAACATACAATAGACTCCATTAAAACATATAAAGAAGGTTCCAGCATTAGCCTGGAGTGAGAAACTGGGCAGGGTTACAGAGGCACAGTTCATTGACACATTGGGAGAGCTTCCCTATCCTAGGAAGAAGGTGGAATTTCCCATTATTTGGGTTGGGGAGGTTTGAGGAAGGTCTGCTGAGGAGTGGGCCGTATTAAATCTTGAGGCATTTGAGGTTAGTCCTAGAGCCCATTAGGATAGGGTAGTGAGAAGCATGCAGAGCCAGTGGTCCTATCCCCGGGCTGGATCAACCTGTTGGAGGACAGCATGACTCCCAGTAACCAATTGCAACAGGTCTGGAGCAAGTGGAGAGAAGTCATTGGTAGCATTATCTCTGGCTGGGGAGGATTGGATACAGGGACTAGAATTATAGGTATAAAAACCTTCTGGACTAGAACTAACATTGCTGGGTCTTTACTTGTACCATCCACATGAATGACTAATAAGCAATCTGGCATCTAGATGGTGTTATTAGGGTTATTTCCATGATACTGGAAAGGATTACAGGTGCCCTTTGTGTAATTTAAAGGGACTAGGGTCTGAGTAAAGGTTGTTCTTTCATTGTAAAAAGAGTTCTCCCACACATATGTATTTCATTGTTTTTCCTTTCTGGGCCAAACTCTACGGTACCAGGAGTATATGTTATTACACTTATCAAAGGGGGTATTGATTTTTTGGAATGGGGGTTCATGCCAAGCTTGACAAACATATTTATTATTGGTTTGGTAAGCCCTTTCCCAACTCAGGTCACCACAACCTGTACTGTATTCATTAGTCTGGTTATTGAGACAGGCATCAAAGTATAAATGCACATTTTCTAGTAAGGATCCCATTTAGTATGGTTGAAGAGGTATTGAGTTCCCCACAGACAGATTTAGGACTCCCAATATCTTCCCTTTCCATATGCTCCAAGTAAGTTTAAACATATTATCTATAGAGGAGTCATTTTAATTTTGGTTTAGGTAGCTCAAAATCAGTAGCTGAAGAATTATATTTATGTAGGAAAGAAGAAAAGCAACCTTTTGATGGGGTCTCCAGTCTGTCATTAGTTGTGATCCAGAGAGTGAAAGTGAACTTTGAGATTAACAGGAGATAAGGAACTAGGAACCAGGCTGAGTAACAGCACATTGAAGTTAAAACTTAGAAAAATAGTTTAATGTACCCAGTCCAATATTTAGATTAATGTAAAAAAAGTGAAGATGACTTTGTGGGAGGTTTTGCAGTCCTCTGGGGATACAGCCCAGAATCCTGCAGTAAACACCAAGATGAACAAGAGAAGGGGAACTAATAACCAAACTGGATAACAGACCATGAGTCAATTGAGACAGGTACTCTGGTGTACAACATTCACCCAATCTTCAGCTATGCATGGACTTGTCAGCCTCTGGAGTGGTGAGAGGAGGTTTTGAGTGTATTGTCTCTTTAAAGTGGTCTTTAGGGGACTCAACTCATCAAGATAGGCCTTCCAGCAACCATCGGGATGGGCCCACTTCATCCTGGAGTGATGCATCCAGGACTGGATCTCTGCCACTTTTACTATGGTGGGAATAAATAATTATATAAGGGCTTTTCCAAATTGGGGACAAGGGATCTTTTTTTCCAGTCTTTAACTCAAACCATATCACATGGACCGTGGGCATGCGCAGGTGTGTCAATGGGAAAGGATGCCCCTTCTGTTATATTTTTACATATCTAAGAGAAAGTCTTCCTTAATTGAATAGTTGTTCTTATACAGTGATTTTTCCCAACTGGTGTAGATCCCCTTGGAGGTCCTTAATTAGAGTTGGGGGTCTTCCAAATAAAACTTCAAAAGAGGTGACATCCTGCCTTTCAGGACGGTCTTGGGCAGTGATTCTACCCATTGTACTTAAGTTTCTTGGTAGTATTTAGTCAGTATTAACTTTAGGATTCTGTTTATCCATTTAACTTTGCCAGAACTTTGGGGCCTGAAGGCAGTGTGGAGATTCTGTTTATCTTTAGCTCCTTGGCTGATTTCTGGTCATTTCTGCTGCAAACAATCATCCATTATCATTGCCTATGGTCAGGAGCAGCCCATATGTAGGAATTTCTCTAAGTAACACCCTACATACTTCAGAGGCCTTTTCAGTGTGGGTGAGGAATGCTCTTGCCACCCAGAAGAAGTTCAAATAAGAACCAATAAATATTTGTAGCCCTGACGTGGTTTAACTTCAGTGAAATCTATTTGGAGATCTGTGAATGGTGAAATTCCTGTGTATTGGATTCCAGGTGGTGGTCGAGGGCCTGTTGAAGCCTCAGTTCTTGAATAAATTTGACATCTTTGGCTAATGGAAGATATAATAATATTGAACCAGAAGCTGAATGATAGCAGTCTTCCTTCTCTGGGTAATTTCATGGTGATGCTTTACCCAGGTGTAGGCTAATTCCTTTGGGATGATCATTCAGTCATCTTGTGGGACCCAGATGCATTTGGGTCATTATTGGGCTGCTTCTTGTTGTGCTCATTTTACATTTTATCTCTTCTTGAGTTTAGTGAAGAGATCCTTTCTGGAGATTAAGAACAGTCTTTGGCAGTATCTCATGTAGCGCTTTTAAATTTTGGTCTAAGTCATTGTCTCCCCAGGTAGATCCTTTTGCTGCAACATGGTGGCTTAATCTGCCTTGAAGGGTAATGGTATCTTTTACCTTTTGATGTCCATTACAATGTATGATGGCAACCTTCTTAGGTTTCCATACAGCAGCCAAAAGTTGTGAGATTTCTTTCTTTCTTTTTTTTTTTGGTACCAGGGATCGAACTCACGACCTTATGCTTGCCAGGCAGGCGCTTAAGCTACTGAGCTAAATCCCCGGCCCAAGTTGTGAGATTTCATCCTTGCGTTTAATTTGTTTTCCTTTGGCTGTGAAAAGGCCATATTTTTTAAAAAAAATAATTTTTTAGAAAAGGCCACATTCTCTATCTAATATGCCATGGGCATGTAGTGTGGCAAAGCTATACCTGGAATCTGTGTAGATATTTACTCTTATCTTTGGCCCAATGTAGGTCCTATATGAGTGCCTTGAGCTCAGTCCATTGAGCTTATCAGTTTTGGGAAAGTAGGCCCTTCTTATCCCTTGGCTGGAGGCTGACTTCCTGCAGTGGCCAGCAGGCCTCCATCAGTGACCCAAGTGGTCTTCCACAGTGACCCACACTGTCTTCCGGGTCAAGGAACCAAGAATGTTACAGAACTGGTACTGAACCAAAAGAAAGACCTCTGCACCAAGGATTTGGAAAGCAACTGTTTATTACACTGGCAGGCTGGTGGGAATCCACTCCAAATCACTAGCCCTCATCAGCTTTTTGGCTTAGTTTATATAGGTTTGCAAGCAGGAAGTACAAAAGTTTGAGAGCATGGTTAACTTTCATTGGGTTGGGTTAGTCATCATCTGTTGCTGGGTAGAAAGTTCTTGAAATATGTTAGAAACACAGAATATATTTTTAAGGGACTCAACTCATCAAGGTAGGCTTTCCTGTCTTTCCTTGTGTGGGAAAGCACAGACAGTGCAACAGGACATGGTCAGGTGGACCTGAGTCAGGCTATCTATGAAAAGCAGCTGGGCACAGTCAGGCAGGCAGACAGTGGGCAGGATGAGTATGTCTTGTCCCGATATGATATTAGGCTGCTGCTAGTTAATTTTAAAATTTCAAAATTTCTATCACATCATCCTCTCCTTTAAACAGGCTGGAAACAGGCTGGGATGAGAGGCAGAGGCCAGGCCCCTGCCTGTGCTTTCCTGGAATCATACACATGCCCAAGTTGGACGGAGCTCAGGCAACTCAGGAGCTCTCTCCTCCACTCATCACTCCCTGGGTTTTTACTACTGATCTTCATAGAGCAGCAAGAGGAAATTCTTTTAAATTTACCTTTACCCAAGAGTACGGGGTCTCTTAGTTGACAGAGGTTTGTTGCGTGTTTATTAATGTGTTCAATGAGAGCCTACTATTAGGAAAGTTTCCCCATCATTACCCACTGAACTGCTTTTTAATCTCTTGGTTTTCCTCTTCCTCACTCCTTCCAGTATCACAGAATGTCATGTCTTTCTCTCAATTAAAAAAATTTTTTTTCTGAAATTAAATAAGAACTGAGTGTGGTAGTGGATATCTGTAATCTCAGCATTTCAGGGCCAGGGAGTGAGGCAGGAGGATCACTGTGAATTTGAGGCCAGCCTGAACTACACAGTGGGACCATGTCAAATAAAAAATAAAAATAAACAAAATTATAAAACTTGAAAATGACTGTGAATCCAGTGGGAAATATTTGTATTTTTATTATCTCAGCATTTAAATTCCTTGAAAGACCCCTTATGTTAATAGAATGCACTTGGATTTCATATTAAGGCATTTAAAAATACCTTTCAAGAATAAGATAAATTTTAAAATCATGTTTATATTTAGTGTGGTATTGATTTGCATCTTTTGTATCTCGCTATACATATTGGGAAATTAGTGTTGATTTTCATCTTCACATTGAATGAAACTGCTAGAATTTCAGCTTATATATAAATATGATGGTTTGAGTATATTAAATATAATGTAAAATTACATATTACAAGTGTGTTTTTTAGAGTAAAGCAGCCATAAAAATTAGAGAGAATGTAGGTTTTACATGTATAATCAGACATATAATTATAAGCATCCAAAATGAGATGTGAAACTTGATAAAGAGTAAGATGTTAAATGCAATTGATTTTATCTTAATGTAATTGACACAGATATGTGGCAGAAAAAATGGGTGGTAAGATTTCAAAAGATGAACTACCTGATTTCAGCTGGGAACTTCACATAAGTGAACTAAAATTTCAACTTAAATCCAATGTTATACCAATTGGATATATCAAAAAAGGAATCTTCTACCATCGAGCTTTGCTTTTCAAGGTACAGTATTCAAGACAATTTTCTTCTTATTTGCCAATAAGTTAAAATGTTTTTCCTATATCATATTGAAATAAGTGAGTTGCTAACATGTACCTAGATAATATCAATCCTATTATTTAGATCTACTTATGTTAAGCACACACACACACATCTCTATCTGATTCTATCTCTATCTCTATCATCTCTATCTCTATCTCTATCTCTATATCTCTATCTCTACACACACATTATATATACACCCACTTATGTATATATTCACCAGACTATTGGAAGCATGTTCATTTAACATTGAGCATGTCCTTTGTATAGACAGGGATTCTACTAGGGTCTGGGAGTATAAAGACACTAAAATATAGAGACACTGAAGTGACAGACCCTAGTTCTCAAGAGTTCCTGAGCCAGACATCTTCCAAGGTAATGTCAGGAAAGATTTCAGAAAAGGAAGCATTAGAGGCTACTTAAGATTTCATCAGGTAAAGAAGAAAGACAAGCATGCTCTAAAGAGACCAAATATCCTTCTGCAAAGTAACACAAGCAGAAGAGTCAATGGTCCACTTAAAGAATTCAAGTAAGTTTTCTGGATGGAAAATGGGAAGGGTTGAATGAAGCCAGAGTCCAGATCATGAAGCATCCTGAAAGTTTGAGCATCACTCTAAAGTCTAAATGTAGCTACTAACAGTTGTCAAGGGAGGAGGGGGAACATGGTTTTGAAAGGCTATTAAGGTGACAGAATGGGGAAAGAACTGGAGCAAGACCACGGACAGGGAGACAGATTGAAGGTGGCTGGAACAAGAAGCATGGATCATGTGTACTGATGAAAGCCATGCTGCATGGATGTGGGTGAGGGGAAGAATTTAGAGGGAGATTTAGGAGATACAACCAAAAAGAGTTGGTGGCTGCTGAGATGTGTGTGAGAGATCATGTGGAGAGAGAATGGAGTGATTTTCAGGCTCTGGGCAGAGCAATGGGGAGGGTGGCATTACTCACTGAGATGGGCACTCAAGAAAGATCAGGTTCAAAAGAGGAGATGATCTTTTTGTTCCATCATATCCACTATCTGGTGCGTGAAGGAGATGAGGAAAGTTTTCTGAACTACACACAGAATGTATAAATCCTGACCTTCTCCCAAATACCTAAAAACTTCATTGCGTGCATTTATATCTTTCCAGTTTCACCCAAATTCTATTTATAACCTCAGTGCCTTTCTTGTTTTCTTAGATTTCTTGCTCTATTGATTCTTCCTTCTGTCCTGTCTTAAATCTCTTTCTCTCCATTAACTGTCTTTAATATCTAAACACACTAATGTCTACAGTAGGTAAAAAGAAAACATAAATCTTTGCACATAATATCTATAACTACTATAATAGTTCCTGTTATCATGACAGCCATCATTTTGAGCTATGTGCCAGGCACTTGATAAGTGTAATTGTAAAGAGTCTCAGAAATGCCAAAGATGGAAATTACTACCCGTGTTTTTAAAAGACAAGAAAACTGATACTTAGAAAAATAATTTACCCAAGGTCAAGCAGAGGTGGAACTATTCATTCTGTCTGAATAAACAAAACCTAACACAATGCCTCTGCCCAGAGATAATTTTTATTGCTGATCAAAATTATGTGTCATAGCAAGTCCTTGTCCCTCCTTGACACGTTTCATTTTTCCTGAACTCACTGCCATCCGAGTCCACTCCCACCCTCTCAGTAAGGACCACAGTGACCTCCTCATTTTCTGTCTTGGTTAATGTGTCAAAGAATTTGTCACAAATCATTTTCCTCCTTTACCATCTTTCCCTTCATTTGTGTTTGTCCTCTCTTGCCTGTCATCTCAGTCTCCTCTGGTGACCTCTTTTCCTCCAGCTCTCTTTTAAGTATTGAGGTTCTCCTAGGTCCTGACCCAGGCACTCCTCTGATCTCATCCAGGTGCTTCACAGGTAAGGTCTTTCTACACAGGGCCTAAAACAGGACTGAGATACCTAACTTTTTTAGATCTTTTCCCTCATCCCCAAACCTCTCCTGATTCCAGGTCTGTGGTATCTGATGACCCTCCAGCTAGCACCATTTAAGCATCTCATAGGAATTATAATAGACATCTTAGCCATTGCAAGAAATCCAACTGCCTGTGCTTTCCATTCTTATACACAGAGCCCAACGGTGGTGGAGGCCCAGCCAGTTCAGTGTCCAGACTCAAGTTGACCTCTTCCAACTCCTTGTCACAGACTTGCTCCTAGTTTTCCCCAGCAGTGTGCCCAAACCTCCCCTTCTTCTAGGCCCTTTGATCTATACCTCTTCACACTAAGCAGATGACCTTACGTCCCACTTGAAAGAGAGAATAGAGGCTTCCAGATGCCATCTGATTAGTTCCATGGTTTGCTCACTTGGAGACTACCCTAAGGTTGCAAAGCAGACTCTGGAGACAGCTGCCCTGGCTGTCACTTGAGGTCATCATACATGGTAACCTAGGGAGAATATCTGACTTCAGTTTTACTTTCTATGAAATGAAGAATAGTAGCTAGTCCATGGAGCTGCTTTGATGATTTAAAGTGCTTTGACAAGGAGTAAGAGATCAGTAGAGGTTATTTTGGAAAACATCTGTCTTAAATACTTTTTCTCATTGCTGAGACAAAATACCTTACACCCAAAGTTACAGGAGGAAAGGTTTATTTGGCTCAGAGTTTCCGTCCATAGTTGGCTGGCTCCAAGGCAGAGTGGCATGGCAGAGGGGCATCACAGAGAAGAAGCAGCTCATGGTGGACAGAAGGCAACAAGCAGCAAAATAGGAAGCAAGAAGCAACAGCAGCAGCCCTCTTTCTGTTCCTTTTATTCTATTACTTACACCCAGAGTAAGGCATGCATAATTCTAGCATGACACCATAATGTAATCCTAGCGTCACATCCTTAAGCACACACTCTATATTCAGCCACCACCATAAAACCTACATGAAGTTTTGGGGGGTCATCTAGATACAAAACATACCAACATCCAACAGTCATATGTATTCTTTGGCCTCTGTACTCACTGGACCATGTGGGTCATATGATCTGACAGTTTGTATTATGGCTGACTGCTTACTAGGCAGTATCGGCCTAGATAAAACATAGAGTCCTGAAAAGTATAGCCATGTCTTAAATATCTTGATCTGCCCAAAGCAACTTGGTGAAACTATTATGTAGTAAGCAATAGGCTGAATTAAATGAATTAAAGATTATTCAAACAACACAATTCTTGCTTCTGGTACTCCTTAGTACTTATTCTTAGTATTTGACATGTATTAATTCACTTCATCTTTATAACCACTTAATGAGGAAGGAACTGATGTCCTCATTTCACTGAAAATGAAAGGAAAGCACAGACAGGCTGAGTTGTTTGCTTGTGGTGAGTGGTTGGTTAGCTGACATTTAAACCTAGACAATGTGACCCTGCTTTTTAAATTTTTATCGTGTGGCTGAGAAGTTTCCAGATTAAATACACTCAAAAAAAAAAGAAACTCAAAATCAGGAGAGACCAAGACAATTTAAAGAGATGATGTCCATGGAACTTCTGGTGAGGTAGCAGCAAGAAGTACCAGGAGGAGCCACTTACAGTTCTGCTTCTCCTGCACCACAGCAACTGTCTACCTCACACAGAATAAACTGGCTAGAAATAGGTCCCCACCGATTTAATGTGTCCATTCACTTCTCTGCATGTCACAGCCAAAGAGCAGCAGGGACATGTGGAGAGACTGACACAAGGGCAGAGAGCCCATGTAATAGATTTGCTCCACCACTCCCTCCCTTATCCATCAAATACGGATTCAGTGCAGTGCAACCGCCTGAAAACTGTCCCTTCCCAGTGGGACCCACAGGGGTTGTGAAGCTCCAGAGTCTTGAGGAACCAGGCACTTCTCACAGCTGATTGTCTCTTATTGCAGTAATCCCTATGCTTCAGCCTCCTGTCTGAGTGTTTCTGCACAAGTGTTCTCTACTTCACCTTCAGCCAAGGCAAGTTTTACAACTAAAAATCTTCCTTCCTCTCACCCTGCTTGTGGCTCTCTTGTTCCCTCCCCCAGGCTCTGGCTGATAGAATCGGTATCGGCTCCTCTGTGGTGCGAGGGGAGTATGGCCGTGCGTGGAATGAGGTGAAGCTGCTGGACCAGTCTCGGAAGGGGGTCACGGGGGGCCTCCCTGCACCAGATGTCTATATCGTTGACCTCATGTTCCATCCTGGGGGACTTATGAAGTTGGGAAGCAGAGAGGCCAATCTGTACCAGTTTCTGTAAACTGTCAAAGGAGCGTGAAGGAAACAAGAATCTCACTGTATACACTAAGTCTGCCAATTGATTTTATTTCTTTAAATAAAAGCATTAGACATGTTCGGGTGTGTTTGCTTCTGATTTCAGATGCATGCATGAGTTTAGGGTTTTGTTGGGTCATTATATGGTCACTGTCCCTCACGTGAATGAAGGTTACTATGATTGGAGCCAACCTAACACATGTCTCCTAAAGGGTGTATCTGTCACTTAGAAATCTTGCATCCAAGACTCACTTGCTGCTCCCAGGACAACACTGTGGCCTTTTCACTGTCCTGCTTTATGCCCACAATGCTTTAGGGACAGTTGATTAAATAAACTCAGTGTGCTTTTCATGGCTTCAGCTGCCTGATCTCTCTCTCACTGAGTAGGGTGCTGACACTTTAATATTTATAGATGTCCTTTAGTATTGCAGATTCCTTTCTGACATGTTTTTGTTCGTGCTTAAAGTTACAATTAAGAACACTCTTTAAATATACTTCTTTAAGTTAAAAATAGTTCTAGGCAGTCATGAAAGGTAGTGCACCCCACCTACTCAGCAGGCTGAGCGGGAGAACTGCAAGTTGTCTGGACAGCTTAGCAAGACCCTGTCTCAAAACACAGCAGAAGGGCTGGGGATGTAGCTCAGTGCAGGGCCTTGAGTTCAGTACCCAGTGCCCCCCCCCCCGGAATTCTAGGGACTGGGCTCAGTGGTAAAGCACTTCCCAAACTCGCATGAGGCCCTGGGTTTGATCCCAGCACCACACACACACACACAAAAGTTCTAAAAAATGTTTCCTGAGAATGTCTTTGTTTTCATTATGTTAACTGCAAAATAAACCAATTAAAAAGAATTCTGATTTAATTCTGGACCAGCAAAATATAATTTTAAATTAAAAACTAATGACAGGGTGCTTTTTGAAATGTAAAAATATAGTGAATATTTGCTGAGGACTTGTTTTTTCAGAATTGAGCACAAAATGGGGAATAAATACACATTTACTAGCAAGACCATTCATCTCATAAAGTGTATATTTCTTGGTCTAAAGTTTACCTGTCTAGTCATTTTCTTATAAAGCTTCTTCTGAAGCTTCATTAGAAATTAGGAGTAATTTTTTTTGTTTTGTTTTGTTTTTTATGAACCCATGTGTAATTTCAATGAATATAGTTTTCTTATTTCAGAATAAAGTTCTTTATTTCATATAGTGTGGTAATTCTATTTATCATGCAATTTCAGGAGCATGGATTATAGGATACAAACCTGTCTCAGCATTCTCAAGTCTATTTTGATGCAGAAAACCCTTAAAATGGATTACAAAGATACACAGGGCATAACAAAATGGAAATAAATGAAATATAGGTGTAAGCATAGGAAGAAAGTTCAAGACCAGGAACAAATTTAGAATTCAAAATATAAGGGGCTGAGGATTTAGCTCAGTGGTAGAATGCTCATCTAACAAGCTGGAAACCCTGGGTTCGGTCCTTAGCACCAAAAAAATAACAAAAAATCTTAAAAAAACAAGACCAAAATATATCCATGAAAATGATGATAATTGAAAGTTTTACTCGAACTCTGTAGCAGCCAGTGTGGAGAGAAATGTTACCTGTTATGTGATATCTATCATCTGTCTATCTATCTATCTATCATCTATCTATCATCTATCTATCTAATCTCCAGGTCTGCCAGGTAAAAAAATACAGAGCAGTTTCTCAGAAGGAATAAAAACCAAGAGCTTAATAGAGATAGTAAAATGTAATATTTTTAAAAAGCAGCTAGCTAGTCCTGAGAAGGGTTTTCATGGCCCAATGGCCTAACAACAAAGTGAAATTAGCTGAGAGTTCTAGGCAGAGCGGCTATGATTCCTGCTAGTCAGATTCCACTTTTTAATCCGGTGCATGACAAAGACACTTTGTCTGCCTGTTTACTTTTGAATCTTTGAGACAATTATGCATAATGACTCTCCCAACTAAGTTCTACAAAATTATTCAACAGGAAGAATCTAAATTGTGTTCTCAGGTCTTTGAAGTTCATCTATGCTGTTTTACCAGTTAAATGTGGAGCCATAAAATTTTAATAGCCAATTATAAAAAGAGAATACATTTGCAATAGCAACAAATGGTATGAAGTACCCAGAAAAAAATTTAACAAGAAATATGCAAGAAAAAACTACAAAAGTTTAATGGAATGTGAACAGACACAGCAGAGACACAGCATGCTCTTTGATGGGAAACTGCAGGAGAAAGATCTCAGCACTCCCGATAGTGACGTACACAGTTGGTACAATTTCCATTAGAATCCTAGTTCATTTTCTTCCTGGACTTGACAGGTAGACAGCCAAATGTATCTAGAAGAATGAAATACCAAGAATATTTTGAAGTAGAATAATATAAAGGAACTGATTCTATCACTTATCAAAAGCCTGTTGAAAAGCAGAAAATAATAAATTACCATGGTAAAGATATAAAGTATGACTCCAAACAGATTTAAGTATGTAGGTGGGACTTACCTGATAAAGGTAGCTTTTTTTCTTTCTCTTCCTAATGGGAAAATGATAGCTTATTCAGTAAATGGTGTTGGGAAAACTGTAATCTTAACAAAGGGAGGTCCTTTCTGTGTGGGAAGACAAAAAAAAGAAGCTATGAAAGAAAATATATGATAAGTTTAGCTATATAAAACTTTTAAATTCTCAACAGCAAAATACACTGGGAACAATTACACTAGGCAGAGCAAACAAATGTTATAGCAAACAAATGTCAATGCCCTTAATAAGGAAAGATCTACACATCACTAAGAAAAAGACAATCTACTTGGAAAAGAGATGAAGACAGTTATGCATTTCAATGATGGTAATCAATCCCCAGTCCTTAATGACTTAAGTACAAAGTTTTTCATCATACCACATGTCAAACACAAATCAACACAAAAGGCTCCGTTCCCACAGCCATTCAAGGCCCCAGGCTCACAGAAGCCTGTCATGGTCTAGATATGGATCGTTTCCCAAAGATTCTTGTGCCATAGGCTTGATCCTCAGTGTAATGTTGTGAGAGGTGGTGGGACCATTAAAAGGTGGGTCCTGATGGGAATTGATTGGGTCATGACCACCCTCAGGAAGGGATTAATGCTGGTCTCCTGGACTGGGTTAGGTCTCGCAGGAGTGGATTAGCTTCCTCAGAGCAATTTGTTTATACCAAAAAAAAAAAAAAAACCCTCAAAAAAACACCAAAAAGCAAGACATCCTCCCTTCTCACCATGTTGCTGTTCTCTCTTGTCTCTGTCTCTCTGTCTTGCTCTCTTGCCTTGTAATGCTTCCCATCATGCTGTGACACAGCCAGGTTCAAAAACCATGGTGATTAGATTTTCCTGCCACCAGACTCACGAGCCAAATCTCTTCTTTATACATTACCTAACATCAAGCATTTTGTTACAGCATCATAAAACAGTCTAAAAGTCCTTCAATGTTGTGGCTGTGCTGTATGGAATCTGTAACCTCCTCAGCTGCTGCAGCAGGAGAAGAATATTCTAAATTTCTCCTCCAGGACTAGGTGCTTGACTGGGGGTAGTGTTTAATGTAGTTAAAATCAGACCTAGACAATATGAGAGTGATGTATAAAACCACAGAGAATGGAGTTCCAATCGTGACTGTGGCTTACAAACTCAAAGCCCTGGCAACTACTGTGGCTGTGGGGTTCTTGTAGTTGTGGTTCTGTCAGAATCACAACTCAGAATCACCTGAGTTTCACTTCTGGGCATCCAAACATTTCATGAAAATTCCTATGTAACTTTAGAAATAGATACTAATTAAGTGGAGGAATGGACAGGTGGGTGGAATCCACGGCTCAAGCACTCAGTCTCTGGCAGGCACCATAATGAAGATTCATGCCTGCTCTCTGTCTTTTCAGTAAGTGGGCATCAGATTTCAGAGGTATTCTTCCCTTGCTGGAGAGGAAGCATTGTCATCTGTGAAAGATGCTTCCCTGGAAACTCAAAGGAATATGAATAATTATACGGATCCTGGCCTTTTCTTTTTATTGAGACTAAATTTTTATTTGTTTCTCAGCCATACATCACCATAGTATGTGTCCCTCCACTCCACGGCAGGAATCTGGAGATGGCGGGGGAGGGGTGGTGGTGGTGGTTGTGGAATGGTGCATTTTAGCAAAAAAGTCTATAATGCACACTCTTTTTAAACTCAACTGAAAAGTGAGTAGAGACTATATAGAAAATGTCACTGTTTTTGGAGTATTTTTTCTAGTGTCAATTCATTTAGAGATTAGTATTTACAAGTACTTTATTTTTTCTTTTGTAGTAGTTGGTATTGAAAGCCTTCAAACTGAGTTCCATCACCACGCCTTTTCTGTATTTTTTATTTTGAGACAGGGTCTTGCTAAATCATCCAGGCTAGGCTTGAACTTGCAGTCTTCCTGCTTCAGCCTCCTAGAGTTAAAACTACTATTCTTTATGGAAACTGACTCGAGTATTATATAAAGTGCTAGTAAATGCTCCGCTTAGGCCTTTAACTTTAAAAGTCATGGGCACAGTTTAATAATAAACATGGATTTCACTGCCAAGAGCAGTCATCAAGTTGTGTCAGGTACAACTATATTGGTATAGCACATTCAGATAAAGGGCTGATGGGACACAGACAGCAATGAGACCTGTAGGATCTACCCATAAATGAACCATGAATTGCAATTTTAGGAATAAAAATATTGTTGAAAAAAGGTAAAGAAATTTTATTGTAATGGTTTTATTTATAAGTTCAATAAGGCCTTATTACTAAGAGGTAATATAATTACAGTAGGGAAAATCTCAGATGCTGGAATCAGTGCTGAGAGTAACTTGGCTTCTCCTTTTTTTCTAGCTGTTGAAAAAATTACTTCCCTATCTTCAGAGTTTACTCAGTTCACTTTCCTGGAAGGTGGTAATAAATAATAATAACAAATATTTATAGATTGTTTACTATGCACCAGAGGGTTATTTTATGCAATTTAAATTCTCACAGAACCCCAGTGATGTTACTCACAGTTAACAAGAACAAAAATGAAGGCATGGAGAGGTTAAGTAATTTAGCCAACATCATTTAGCCAGGGAGTAGCAAGGCTTTAAATCTGAACCTAATTCAGCTCCAGAGGTCAAGGTTCTAATTGTGCATATAAATACTGTGTGCATATGGGCTGGGGGTGTGTGTACATGTGTATATGCACACAGGTCTGTGTGGCTGTGTGTGTGTGTGTGTGTGTGTGTGTGTGTGTGTAGTTTTCTATGAGCACATAGTGTTTTGTTACATTTGTTTTGGGCATGTCCTACGGGAATTCTTTGCTCCTCATTTCTGTAGGTTCCTTTGGAGTCCTTCATGGATCCAGATAGTAACTATTTCAAGGTCTGCAGGCTATATGGTCTCTACTGTGTCACTCAACTCTCCCATTTTAGTGCAAAGCAACCTTAGATCATTGCTAGAAAGTGTTTACTAAAACAGATGGTGGCCAGATTTGGTTCACAGGCCATCGTTTGTTGAGCCTTACTATCACAATGAACATTCTGAGAGCATGATCATCTAAAGGGATCTACTTAACCCAGTCCCCTGGTAGCCTAGCTAAGCATTTGGGGAGGTCCTACCTAGCATTTTGTCTTTTTTGGTTTCTCTAGATTGTAAGATGACCTACTTGGTAAAAATCCAATGGGTGCTTTATTTTTCCATAAGGATGAGGACAAAGTTGATTTATCTGCATAAGAAAATAAACATTCTTGTCTTCTGTACTTCTGCCAAGAACCAAAAAGCTATGCTTTTTACACTCCTTGCAAGTAAAATTCCACCAATGTTATAGTGCTGGCATTAAGACATGAGCTACCTGGGTCAGAGACAAAGGACTCTATTACAGCAAAGCAAGCAGCTGTAACTAGGCTGTGTAGATTCTCTTTGCTCCCAAGGCTCATGAGGGAAATGCACACAGGGCAAGATGGGTGTAAGCCAAGGCAGTGGGTTGTATTACAGGAGGAGAACTCTGAGCTTAAAGAATCGAAATCATTCATAACAGATGGTGAGGCAGAAATGTCTGCCTCTTTCAAGATTGATCATTAACAATTGAAAAGAAAGTCTGAGACAAAGAGTAATCAGGAAGATGTGCAAAAAAAAGCAAGAGGAAATCATGGAGAATTATTTTCATCAATTCTTACAGTGTGCAAAACTTTGTGGGCTTTCTTATCTTAAAATAGAAATTATTGATAGATATTTGAATATGTGGTCTTGCTATAGTCAGTATCCCTGATATATATTTATACACATTTTATAATAATATATAAAAGTGAAATACACACATATATAGGTATACATAGATGTATGTATTATATAAAATGTTCAGATATATGATCCCTACCTGCTCCTTGCTATGAATCCCTCCTTGCTCATACTGTATCCTGAATTGTGCTCAAACCCTGCTGCAGGATCTCTGCCTGTCCCAGTGGTCCTGAGTAAAGTCTTCCTTATTACCCTTTAACACATTTCACTGAATCATCTTTGGTTAAGAATGATGATAGGGACAAAACATTTGTTTATGTTTATGCTTGGGGTTAGTATTTTGGAGGAAATCAGAAAGCCTTGAGTTTTGTTACTTGTTTTTTGTGGGCAGATGATCTTGGTGTTATGTAAACTGTGGCCTGCATTATTTTTCTTAACAATAGTAGGCATTGCCAAATGCCTAATTTGCTTTGGTCACCCTAAATGAGATGGGGAGTAGGCTCAGATCTGGCATGCGCTTACTACCAATTACTAGCCCAAGAATACTTGAACAAATTTTGAACAAATTTTGAACAAATACTTGAACAAAGACTACAATATTTTAATTAGTCTCATTTTCATTTAGATGCTCTTGGAAGTCGTTATGAGATAAATGAAGTCACTTCCATCCCTGATTAGATACCAATTTCCTGTCCACTTTCAGCACAGAGGTGATTGCACAGCTACTTTTAAATTTGTGCCATAGGATGTGAAAAGGAAGAAGTTCCTACTGACCTGCGAGCTTATGTCTGAAATGAGTCCCTACCATACATTCATTCATTCCTCAGTCCTCAACATCTTGCCCACTCACAGGGAACCTGGGCAACCTGAGCACAGTTGCTTCACCAAGAAAAGGTATCAGGCTGAAAGTGAGGGTCCATTGGCAGCATGTCAGCATAGTATGGATGAGGCCTTAGGTTCAATCCCAGCGTTGCCAACAAAAAATTTTTTGAAAGATGCTTCTATGGTATAGCATTTACCCTGAGTTCAACTCTAACTCCAAAAACAAAGAAAGGTCATAACATTAGAGCCTATGATTTTATGGCTGAGTTTTTGCTGCATGGTGGTGGCATCACTGCTCTGAGCCTGAGAGATTTCCAAAGCTGAAATAAGGAACTTATCCCATCCTTTTGTAACAGGTTTGTTGACTCCTGCTGTGGACAAATAATTTTCAGGACGTGTCAGAAGAAAAGTATGAGGGATTATTAGAGATTTAGGTACGCTCAAAGGTAAAGTGCGAGGGCTCAGAGAAACAAAACACATTACAGTCTGGAACTGGAAATATTTATATTTTCCTTAAAGGGGTGGAAAACACAGGAAAAGGTAGCCCATTCTACAGGTATAGAGGTTAAAAAAATAGATAATTTAAACTTTCTTTGGGTTCACTCAGTGGGCTTCTTTTTCTTAGGATCTTACTTTCTCAACTAAGCTAATTTATGGACTTTTAGTATTCCTGAGGAATTTTGGGTGTACTGGGACCCCTGGGGAAAGATTCTAAATTTAACCAAAGGAATGCTGATGTGAATCACCTTGGGTAACTTCAGCTGGGTCCTGGAAATGGCAGTCTTCTTAACAGCACAATTTTTAGTTATGATTCGCTTTTCGCTTTTCTATCTAACTTTTATGTCTTCTATCCTGCCTCAGTGGAGCTTGTCTGTGATTCCATTTACTTTTTGAAGCACTGTTTATGGAATTGAGGGGGCTTAGGTGCTTACTGTTTTGTGAGCAATGCGTAAAGCTCTATATTGGCTGACATCTTTCTACAAACCAACTCCTGGAGAGGAGCCTCCTGCCTTTCCAAGTCTTCAGTAGGCAGCACCCACCGCAGGTCTGTTTCTGTGATGCAGGTCTGGGTAGAGCTAAGCTGCTACCTCTCGGCAGCTGGAAAGAAAAAAGAGAGAGCAAGGGCTGGGATGTTAATTTACCCTCCAAGAGCATGGCCTGGGGGACCTAACTTCCTTCCGCTATGTCCCTACTGTCCTCACCATCTCCCTGCAGTACCATAGGCACCCAACCCTTTAACACAAGGGACTTTGGGGGAAGCTAGGGCAGGTCAGAGGCGGTGTCCCCCCAAGCTCTACAGTCAGGCTCTGTCTTGAGAAAATCCTGGTTTGTTTTACAAAAGAACAGCTGGCTTACAAATGGAAGCAAGCACTTCGAAGTATCATTAATCATATACCTGAGAACAGCCGAAACAAACAGCAGTCTCTAAGTACTTACATATCTGACATACAAATCAAGTGATAGTCCAATTAGTTTATTTATGGGTTCCTTTCTTTGAGAAATTAAAGATAATATTTATCTTGGCTTCATAGTCTTAAAGCAATACTTTAAAGGACCCAGATGAATGCATTTATATCTTTACTATCAAGTCATTTATCTGCTAACTCAAGGATAGTCATTATCTGCATACAAATTTCTACTGCGTGATTTTATTTATTGAGCCCCCTCCCCAAGTCTCAAAGACACAGAAATCACCAGGCTGGTGCTTTCGACTCTTGCAGAATAGAAAGCATAGCTTGTGTTCTTTGCAGAGATTATTTACTCCCTTCAGGATTAAAATGAGAGGAGAAAGCTAATCACTGAATAAGACAGGGGGATTTTCCTATGTAGTTATTATTTTCCCTAACAGATAAGGAAATAATAAAATACAAATTAAAAAGTAGCTGAAGGGCTGGGGTTGTAGCTCAGTGGTAGAGCACTAGCAAGTACAAGCTCTGAGTTCAATCCTTAGTACCACACACACACACAAAAGGAGCTGAAAGGATTGAGGATATAGCTCAGTGGTAGAGAGGGCTTAGCATTTGGGAGGCCTTGGATTGATCACCAGCACTGTAAAGAAAAAAAAGCTGAGTTGCTGGACACAGACTTCAGAGCCCCTTTCCAAAGGGATAACATAAAACTCCGCTAACCAGCTTTAAAGGGCACCACAATACTTGGCAAAAATGAAGGCCTAGGCATGATCCAGAGCCAAGACTAACAGCTAGCTACACATTGGTAAATTTAAAACATTTGCATGGTAACCAAACGCCCTCTTCTGACCTGCTTCCTCCATACAGAGACTGCCCTGAGGGTCAACTTTGCTGTGTCTGGAGGCTGTTCTCTAATAACATCTGGAGAATACACTTACCAATATAAAATGCCCCGGAAAGGAAAACAAGAAAGGAAAATAGCCTTTACTAGCCACTGTCTGAGTCCTTCAAGAGTTAGTTTTAGTCTCAACATCAACTTCAGTATCAAAGTAAATTGCTAAGCCTCTACTCTTAAAAGTCCCAAAGCCTGGCTAGAAACAGGAAGGGACAGGGACAGGGAGGCATGGTGATGTCACTCCACTAGGAACCCCAGCCCAGACCTTAATTCAAGTCATCCCAGGAGCAAATTTCTTACTGCTAAGCCCCAGAGGGCTGGACAGCAGAGACTTGGGAGAGGACAGATGGGAGCAGTCCTTCCAAGGACAAATTCTGTCATTTTTCATGTACGGGTGGCATCTGTCAGTCACATCACATTGATGGTCACAAAAGCCTATAGACAGAGCTTGGATATGAGCTAATAACTTGTGCAGAGAGTGAGAATGGATATTAGCCAATGCTGTATTGAGAGAGAAACCTTCCCTCCACCCTCTTAGGTTCAGTAATTAGAATCCTGCACATTGAACAAAGATTAGCAAGAGAAAGGACAGATTTAATTATATAATTAAGGGAGAGCACAGAAAAATGTGGCCCAAAAAGATGGTTGTTAGAATTTGGGGCTTATATATAATCTTAATAGGGGAAGTGGCAGGGAAAGGAGAGAAGCACTTAGGAAAGCAACTAATTTCTTGGACAGATAAATGGATCCCTAGGGGACTAAATGGGGGAGGTGATAGTTTTATGCCAATGCATGTCTAGGTGTGGCTCTGGCGTTCATCTCCAGTGATGAGTCAGTCTTGCCAGGTTGTTCCTAGGGAAGGGACTTGTGACAACTGAGTTCTTTCACTTCCCTTGGGAGACCCTGTATGTAGGCAGATAAGAGATTTCAGGAACTCAAATGCCTTCTGCTCAAAATAACTTCAGTGTCACAATAGCATATCTGGACCTGTTCAGCTCCAAATTATTTCCTAGGGCCAGGTCTACTTGCAAATCTCTGCTTGGACTAACATCTAATGTCTACACTTAACCTTGTGCATAGGGTTGTTGTTCAACAGTTTTTAAAAAAAAAAATCCCAATCTTCTTAAATAAGCACATTTTTTTAAAAAAAGGCAATAAAAATACATTGTCTAGATAACTGGAGACCCACACTGTACTGAATGACTTGGTTGCATGATTCTATCCATTTTCATTTTTGTTGTTGTTGTTGTTGTTGTTGTTGTTGTTTTTGGAGACAGGGTCTCTCTTGAACAACACGTAGTCCTGAATTCAAGTGACTCTCTTGCTTCAGCCTCTGGAATTCTGGGATTATGGGTGCAAACCACCACATCCTCAACTTGAAGTTTCTGTCAGTCCAGTTTTGCTGTATGATGAAGAAGGACCAGACTTGAGTTAGTTGGCCCACTGCCTCGTCTTCTTCAGCTTATACCAGTAGAATAGTTAATCGCTGAAATCCTTGGACCTTGAACGTACGGAGATGTGGTCCCTCTGGGTGTCTGTACCTGCTGCCATGATACTTTACTCTTGGAACATGGTTACATGGCTTTGACAGGAAATAGTCTCTCTACCTTCCCTTTTCTATGTCGCTCATTACTGTCCCATAATTACAGATGAATAGTGTTAGTGCAGTAATTAGCCTGTAATTACTCTAGAAAACTTCTCCATGCAGATGTGAACAAAATGTGAACCAACTGCCCACTAGCGCAAAAGATATGCAGTGGTTTTCCCATAGCCCAGAATGGCTCCCATCACATCCTGCTCAGGCTACTGGCTGAGTCAGCGGCCTCGGGCCAGTCACTGCCTGGCCTTCTGTTTCTTTGCCTGAAATATGGTGGTGACAGCAGGGTCCTTCTCATGAGTTTGTGGTGAGAGGAGCAAAGCCCTTGATGAAAGCTGCTTCCCGGCAGCCCATTCACAGGGCCCTAAAGCCCAGATAGTCAGACAGAAAAACAAAGGGGAGTCCTCAGCAGGAGCATTTCACAGCCTCCTTCTGTTCAGCTGGGGACCAACCCGGACGTCAGGTAAACATCAGATCCCATGCATTCTGGAAGGCTGAGGCTGGAGAATCACAAGTTTAAATCCAGCCTGAGCAAATTAGTGACTTGGTGAGACCCTGCCTCAAAATTTAAAAATAAAAAGTACTAGGATGCAACCCACTGCAAAGGCCTGGGTTCAGTCCTTGGTATGTTCGTGTGTGCATGTGTGTGCGTGTGTGTGTGTGTTTGTGTGTGTGAGAGAGAGAGAGAGAGAGAGACTTGCAACAGAGGTAATTCTGTGATAACCAACCCAGTCTTGTGTAACAACATCAAACCATTCTTGAGAGATAGCACCTTGGCATACTGAATTCTTTATTTATTTTTAATTTTATTTTAAAGAGAATAAAACCCAACAAAACAAAACAGAATAATACCAATCAAAACATAACGTTGAATAAAACAAAACAATAAACTGGAAAAAAATGAAACAGTGAGAACAATACTGCACATGGTTATCTTCAAAATAGTTGCTCAGGTTACCAGATGCAGGGATAAAACAAAACAGTAAAATGGAACAAAAAATTGAATTTCAAACATGAGACAGGAGGATTTACCCCACAGTTGACACAATGCACACTGCTATCCTCCAGGTAGATGCCCAGACGGCCAGCCCCAGGCCTGCAGAGTCAACTAAACAATACAAGTATCGAGCTATTCCCTTGCCCTCAGTTGCTATCATCTCAGCCTGAGTCCTGAGTGGACAGGTGGGTGGGTGGGATGCTCTTCTGATTTTTCAGCCCATGCCCTGGCTGGCTCACTGGAAGGCTAGGTTTCTCTTCTCACTGAGGCTGATTGGAAAGAGCCTCTACCAAATACTTTAAACTGAAGGAATTTGAGGAAGGCAGAAGTAGGAAATTCTCTCACCTTCCTCTGAGCAGGTCAGAAGAACTTCAAAGTCAGATGCTCTGCTTGTACCAGAAGAAAAGAGTGGCTGTCTCTGAAGGCCCAGGACACTGGAAGGAGCCTGGATCCCAATGCCCTGCTGTGGCCCTCTGCCGTGGTTCCTCACCTCTCCGCACCGCCTTTACCCTGGCACTTTTTCCCACACTGTTCATCTTCGGCAACACTGCTAACAAAGCATCCAAATGTAGCAGGATGTGGTGGTGCCACACCTGTAACCCCACCTATTCAGGAGGCTGAGGCATAGCAAGACCCTGTCTCAAAAAGTTTAGAAGTCTGGGATGTAACTCAGTGGTAGAGTTCTTGCCTAGCAGACAGAAAACCCTGGGTTCTATTCTCAGTAACTGCAATTTTTTAAAATTTAGACTTAATTTTTCTTTGGGTCTTCATTCCTTGTGATTGCTCCCATGTCATGAAAAACTGACGTTAAATAAATGAGTGTGCTTTGCTTTCATTTTGCTCTCTTCCTACTGCCTAATTTGCAAGGCCTCAGCCAATGAAACCTAAGACAGATGGGTGGAAGAAAAGGACTTTTTTCCTCTCCTATGCCTCCCATATTTGCATTTAAAAACAAGAGTAGGGAAATCTGCCCAAATGGTTTCTGACAGCGCTGAGAGTAGGATAAAAGGATTCTTTTTTCTTAAAAGGAAAATCACTTTTAATCACGGGGTGTCAGGAGCCTGGACTTTCTATTGTGAGGCAGCCCAAGCCTCCAGCTTCCGGTTCTGCTACAGGAGCCAAGTGAGGTGGGGCTGAGCTTGGACCAGAGACTCAGGGGCCAGCACCGGGTGAGGAGGGCGAGTAGAGTTTCCTGATCTCCAGACAGCAGCTGGGCTTTCCAGGAACTGTCTGGCTGAGGAAGGCAGAGGGAAGGCGACTCTTCAAGTTTGAACTTGGGAGTGGAATGCGCTGAGTTAGTGGTGCACCCCTGGCCAGCCCTGACTTGGAAGAAGCTGGATTTTCAACACCCTGGAACCCTCTTCTTTCAGCCTTCCCTGCCCCCCTCCTCAGGCACACAGGCTAATCGGGGACCCAAAGAACAAAGACCTTTTCTGTCAACTAGGGTATTTATGGTTTTTTGTTGTTTTTGTTTTGTGATGCTGGGGAATGGCACCCGGGGCCTGGTACATGTTAGTGCTCTACCACTGAGCTGTAGCCACCTGCAGCCCCAAATATTCATGTTTAATGTGTTTCTTTTCACTCTATTCATTTGTAGTTTTTTTTTTTTTTTTAAATTTAATGGCCTCCTGAGTATGCAGATATTGTTCCTGTCTGGAGCATAGAACACAGGTGATTACTTAGGGAGGATATTATGGGAGAAGGACTGAGGACAGCAGGGGTCCCTCTGTGTCCCAAAGTCTGACTACAAGTGGCAGCTAGCTACCTTACTTAGAGATATTTCATGACACTTCCCCTCCTTTAAGGGAAAGCTGAGCAAGAAGAAGCAAACCCCGGAGAAAACAACTTAGACTGGTTACATTTTAGCCCGCTTTCCTCCTGAGCTTGGAATTGCTGGTCCTTTCTCAAAGGCCTTGGTGGTGTGGAATAGCAGCCACAACCCCTGACAGGCTAGATGATAAATAGGATATTGATGAGCAATTACCTGACACCAAATAGCTCTATAAATCAACAAGCCAGAAGCAGGTTCCACAGTCCAGGGCAGCAATCAGGGAATTCAGGCCCCACATCCTGCAAGGACAGGGAACAGAGGTAGCCCTTCTGAGCAGGGAATGGAGACCTCCCCCCTGGGGATCAGACACCCCAATCCCATCTTGCTGCAGCTGGTGAACTCCCACAGAAGGCAAGCGGCCTCAAAGCAGGCTTGGGGATATGAGGGAAGGAGTTCCAACCCAAAGAAAGCTGCATTTCTGCTGTAAATAGCTCCAGAATGCCTCGTAACCTTCTCAGAATGAGGAGCTTCAAAAATAATAAAGGCTTCAGTACTCTAAAAGTAGTACAATCTCACTGTGGAGAATTTATAAAATACACACAGAAGCAATGAATAAACATCCACAGCCCCCTGGCTACAGGTAATTAACCACTATTAACACTTGGCCCACTCCCAGGATTTTTAATGATGGACCCTTAGTAGTGGTTATGGTTTAGCTCCAAAACAACCCCTCAAGCCTTGTGTACATATATTTGGCAGGTGACTGGATTACAGTGGCAGTAAAGCTGATTAGCTATTAGGCAGTACAGTCTGGTTGGAAGAGGTGGGTCACTGTGGCCGTGACCTGGAAGGGATTGTCTCCATCCCCAGTTTCTCCCTTCTCTCTGTCTGCTTCCTGCACAACATGGAGCAAGCAGCTTCTCCTCTGCTATGTCCACCTGCCCATGCTTCCCTGCCTTGGAGCCAGCAGACTATAGACTGAGATCCCTACAAACCCTGAGCCAAAATAAACTTCTTCTTCAAGTTGCAGCTGTTGGATATTTTGTATCAGCAACAAGAAAATGACTAACACAGTAAGGGATGCTAAGAAAAGGTCATCCTAGGACTCCATTACATTCATCCTAGGCTCCTGTGACCAGCCACTCAAGGACAAAACTTCACTCCCCACCTGGGCTAATGTAGGTCTCTCTTTCTCAAAAGACAGAGAGCTCAAATTTCAGGCCACTACTTTGTTGCCCAAAGATGGCCCTCAATTCTCTTGCTTCCTTGAAACTGCATGACACACAATATCCTCTGCTCAGACTAATTCAGACTCTGTAAGACCTGTTATCTCAGTCACAGAATATCTACCCCATAAAGAAGAGTACTTTACCACCAAATATAAAACCATCAACCGCCTAACCAACAATCTTCAGAAATCCAGGGAAATCGAGTCTTACAAAGATAGCACACCGTAGGCACTCCAAGCAGAACAATTACTCACTGCTCTTCAATAAGAAAGAGGTGTTATGGCTTCTATATAGGTGTCACTCCCTCCCATCCAAAGCCACTTGTGCTAATAGGTGGGGGCTTTTGGAGCTGGCTGAATCTCGAGTGTGTGATCCTGGGATTAAGGGTGTGCGGTACTGAATTAGTCCACTGATTGGAATTATCATAGTGCTGGGTGTGACTGAATGGGTTTCCAGAAGACAGAAACTCTACCCTGGGTGGGGGTGGCACCATTTTAAGTGCTTGTGGCCTGGATGGTATAAAAGGGAAAAGGAGGCTTGATGCTGCTGCTGCTCCCTTCTGCTGCCTCCTACCTGCTCTGCCATGGACTGTTTCTCCTCTGTGATGCCCTCTACCATGCCACCCTGCTTTGGAGCCAGTCAACTATGGACTGGAGCTGCTATAAACTGTGAGTCAAAATAAAACTTCCCTCCTTTAACTTTGGGTGTTGGTACTTTGTCTCAGCAAAAACAAGAAGTAACTAAGACAAGAGGAAAGAAAAAGTCCCCGTATCCTCATTCTTAAAGGAGTCACTCTTGGAAATAAATGAAATTGAGTTTATATGGTTTAATACACTCCTCTTCCACAGATTTTTTTTTCAGTAATTGTAACAAGGACTTAGAGGCCAAGTCTACAGTAAAATAAAGCTTGATATCTCTGCCTTTACTTTTTCTGTCTCCTTTATTATCTTAAAACTTAAAGTCAGATTCCTGCTCAGCTCTACACAGGACATGTTACTGAATGGAAGGTCCTGGGGGTTGCTTTTCAGGTTCTTAGTGTCCAAAACAAAGACTTGGACAACGCATGCTAGAAAACACAGTCAAGGTATACATTTATGGAAAGCAGGAAAGGAGATTGCTCTTTAGATTGAGTGTAAGAAGACACACAGTGGCCCCAAATATAAGGAAAAGAGGTCTTTTGTATCCAAAATTCCCAGGTTAACTCTCTTTTATATAGAGAAGGCATTGGACAAGTTACCCTATCAAACAATGACTTGGTGTCATAGTATTGTACAAACTGTTCCTGTTACATGTAAATGAAGGATCAAAACAAGCATCTTCTGACTGGTCTTGTAAACAGTACCAGACACAGATGAAAATAGCAAATTTCTGATTGGTGCAGAATAGCCCTTCTCTGATCGGTTCTGTTTATACTGACAATGCCATCACAGTATTGGGAGTGTTTCCTTGCAGGAGTATCCCTCATCCTAGTGCCCTGTTTCAGGTATGTTAATCATTTAAGGAGTATCTGTCTAAAACTTAGCAATACAAAGTTAAGTAGCCCTAAACTTACCTAGTCTATGTTACCCCTCACCCCAAAACTATGGACACTAAGATAAGAGTAAAGCAGTTTTGTGGATTTTCAACAACATCCACTGCTAGCTTTTACATCTGGTTCCAGACCCCTTGAAGCAATGCCTATGGCAAGGCTATGTTGAAGCCACAATTACTTTGTATTTCAGGAACAGCAGGGCCTAGCACACCACCCCATGATGAGGTCACCCCATCAAACAAAAGCAATTTCCCCATGACAGGAGCCATGGCTGCCCCACCTAAGCAGGGATCATCGTCTTGTGATAGGAACCAAACTCCCCCCTTGAGTGATGATGACTCCCTCAGAGCCTCCCTGAGCTAGTCCTGAGATGACAGCTAACCAAACCATGATTTGACCAGATTTACTCCCCACCTAGACAAATCACCAAACCTTGCCTTTTTTCTCTTTTCTATAAAACACCAAGGTTTCTGTCAATCCTTCAAAGACAGATCTTGAGTCTCAATCTATGCTGTCACCAGATGAAGTCATCCAAAGAGATGGTAAAGACATTATTTAACTTCTGGGCTGCAAGATGGTCCCGGGGAAGAAGTCTTTATTGCTTGAGGGGAAATTGAGTCTCTGGAAGATGATTTTGCTTCTGCTTGGGGAAGTATCAGTCTTATGGAGGCTCTGCTGGAATCCAAGGTGACCACAGGTCCAGGGCAATGACTGGAGACTTCTTGGCGCTGCCTGGTAGTTGAAAAATCCCTGAAAAAAATCTCTTATCTTGGTATCCTTAGTCTTGAAGGGGCTAAGATAGTTTATGTGAATTTAAGGCTCATCAACCTTGTTTTGCTGACTTTTTGACAAATGTTCCCTATGATTATTGTAAGCAAAGCAGAGCAAGGATTGGTCTCAAAGTCTTAAGGTAATAAAGGAGACAGATACAAAATGAAGGTGAAAATTTGTTCTGCTTTTAGTCACCTCTTGGGCATCTGTAGGACCAACCCAAGAGAGTCACTCTGTGTGTGTGTGTGTGTGTGTGTAGCAAAAACAGCATTTAAGTTTCTGTCTCAGAAGAAAACACAAATCATGCATTTAACAATTAACAGATGAAAGGGCCAGGAGTGTGTTTGCCCTGTGTCTCTGACTGTCACTCCCAGCACGGTAAAGGCAGGAAAAAAGCCCTTTTCCTGCCCTTACTTCCTACCTCCCCCACTGGCATGTTAGGATAGGCAGCTGTGCTTGTTCTGCTGGGACTCCTAGAACCAGGGCTCATATCCTAAAATTCTGTTACTATATAACTGCTAAAGCTTTTCAAAAATATTTTTCTTACAACTACACTTTAAGTATTCAAAAATAGCATTACTCAGAATTAATATTCCTAGAGGTGCTGTTAACTTTCAGCCAAGTCCTTTTGACCAACCAGGAGCACAGATATTTTTATGTGCTACAGTGACATATCTCATTTCACATATGGTACCTTATCAATTGCTGCCTAGATAAAATTTGCTCTTTGTGTTCATAGTCACACAAGCATGCCTAAATGAAAAACACACCTTCTCAGGCCTTCTCACAAAATCAATTCCTCAGCAGGAGAGTTGAAAGCTTGTCTATGATCATGCATTGAAATGCACATTTGCATGCTAATTACCCAGAAAACTGCTCCAGTTCACTGAAGTGATATGGAAATGCTAGCTCGGAATTCCAAGAGCTTTTTCTGCCTGTGCAGAAGAGTAGGAAATGCAGATGGCTTCAGTGGAAGCAATTGGGACACAATCTATTTTAGAAGTCATTTAAAAAAAAAATCCACTTTAGCTGAATTAGTCATGTCAGGTTAACCGAGAAGCACATGCCTGGAGTTGTTCTGACTGGGTTTTTGTGTCAAAAGCAAAACCCTTATATTCTTCTGTGTCATTTACATCATAGGGAGGCCTTTTCACTAGGTCCTAAAGTCAGGGTGCCTAAATACAAGGAAAAATTATAGTGGAAACCAAAATACATTTCTTTTTCATGGCTAGGTTCATGAGTGAGGCCTCTATGACAAAGGTCAGATTACAAGAGAAAAGCATATAAATCTATGAAGTATAAATTTTACGTGATGTGAGATGCTTCATCAGGGAATAAAAACCCAAAGACCCTGAAGAGCCTATGGGGTGAAACAAAAAATATGGAGAAATAGGATTTGAGGAAAGTGGAGTGATCTAAAAGCAACCAACTGGGAGGAATGTAGCAAAACGTTCGGATTCTGCCATGTCCCTGTGTTTCAGTGATAAAGGATGGGGATTAGGGGCATAGTGTGGGCATCTCACAGGAGGGTCTTAGGATCTGCTTCAGGGGAAAAGGATGGAAGGTGAGAGAAAACTGCCTGCTTCTGCTGCTTTGTCAAATGCCCAGGGTCGTAATTTAGAGAGGCAGATCCTGTACTCCATCAATATCAGAATCGCAATTCACAGAATGCTGCAAAGACCTGTTGCCCCAAACTAGGTCTGTCATCAGAGGGGGCCCAGGAGGTTCCCCCTCAGGAGAAAATGGGAATCTCAACTGCCCGGCAGGTTCCTGACTCCATCACAGAAAAGCGTTTTGGGAGGTGGCAGTGACAGGGATAAGCAGATTTGGTACCAGAATTAGAAAGTAAGAGGAAATGGAGAAAAGATGAAACTCTGATGAAAAGGACGAAGTTGGTCCCTTCACAAAGGGATGAGATCAGGTTTCATGGGCTCACTGAGCTGAGCTAGGGCCTGATTGACCATTATCTCAGTTCTGCTTTGCAAGATGCAAAGCTGGAGAAGTCCTTATGGCATGAGGGGGGAATTGAGTGTCCAGGAGATGGTTTTGTTTGGGGCAGTCTCAGTCTTGTGGAAGCTCTGCTGGAATCCACAGGCCCAGGGCATTTCCATGACTGGAGATTTCTAGGTGCTGTCTGGTGATTGAACAACCTTGAAAATCTCTTGTTGTCTTCTGTCTGAGAGGGGGTGAGATAGGTTATGTAAATTTAAGGCCCATCCACCTCGGTTTGCTGACATTTAGATAGATGCCCTGATAGACGCCCTCCATGATTATCATAGCTATATGCAGAACTCACCAAGATGTTACCCAAAGCCTTAAGTTAATAAATGAAACAGATGCAAAATATAGGTCATGTCATGTTCTGCTTTTAGTCACCACTTGGGCATCTGTAGGCCTAAGGGAAGAGTCATCGGTTTGTCTTGTCTAACAAAACAGTGTTTAAATCCCTGACTGTTTTATAAAAACAAACAAACAAACAACCCACAAACTGTGATTTTAATGAGTAATAGGTTAAGGGCCCAGGGTTTATTTTGTCCTTTGTCCCTGTGGCGGTTTCTGACTGTGTCAGGTCCTTTCTCCCTCTCAGAACTGTGGAACCAATTAAAAGCCAGGCACTGATGGAGCAGTGGAGACCTTTGTTCTCAGTCAAGAGCAAGAGGAACTGGAAGATAAAGCTACAGATCAACTCCTTCACCTGTAGGGGCCTTGAAGAGTTTAAAGACGCAAGGTAAAAGAAATTGGGGGACAGTGTTGAGCCAACACATTTGAATGCCATCACTTTCTGCTCCTTTTAGGGTTCTTTTTTTGTCATGACCATGGTAATTGTCCACTGTCATGGCACAGGTGTGGATAAGTGTCACTGAGCGCGTAGATGGGATTATAATGAACTGGGAGGTTGTCTGGTAGTCACTCTGGCAGCCTTCTTAGATCCAGTCTCCTCAGATCCAGTTTTAGCTGGTCCACCTAAAGAGGGACCACCAGCCATAGGAGTCCTGTCCTCAAGTATAAATGCGATAAGGGAAGGGTAGAAATTCAGCGAGGTCAAGTAGACAGCACAAGATCAGGGCAGAGTGACAGAACCACTTGGTCACAATTCCAAAAGCTCTGTTCAATGGCTAAAAATATATTGTTTTCAAATAGAGTTCTAATCGAAATGAATTCCTTTCTGCTCAAATCAAATGAAGCGACATCTATTCAGCAAAGTCAATCTATGAATGCAATTTGAAAACTGCTTGCTTTTATTGAAAACAACAAGGTAAAAATGGGGAACCTACTTTCACTCATACATATAAATGAGAAGTAAAAAGCCCTTTGCTTTTCTTAATTTTCTCCATTCTCTGTAAAGGAGGGTAAGTGGCCAACATTTGTTTCTCCCTTTTTTTTATAGGAAGCTGCTCTATTTCTTTTGTTTTGCCATTTTTCCATTTTGCTTCTGAAAGGTTCTGAAACGCGAAGGATACCAAATGGAAATGAAAAATTTTCTTCTTGTTTCATAGACTGGCTGGTGGTGTTTTATAGTTGGGTTTATTTTGCTGTCCGTACCAACCTTCCTTGTATATCTCACACACTGTGGTTACAGCAATTCTGTGCATTTCCAGATCTGCACACGCAGGGGGCCTGGAGCCAGGGCTGGGCTGCAGGAGGGAACAGGTGTAGTGTGAAGGGGGTTGCAGGAGCAAACTGACAGCAGGCTTATTAACGGGAGAGGAAGTGCGTGTATCTATTTAACATGCATGGGGGCATCACACAGAGATGAGCACCAAATATGTAAGATGTCTATAAAGACATTTTAGTGACATGTGTAGTGGCATTCTCAGTCATCTTTCTGGGGGTGGAAGCTTAGTCAGTGAGGCCTCAGGGCATGGGTGGTATTAGTCAGCTTTCTCTTACTGTAACATTTGCCTGAGACAATCAGTGCATAAAGAGCAAATGTGCATTTCGGCTCACAGTTTCAGAGGTCTCAGTCTATGATCGCCTGGCTCCATTACTTTAGGACCTACGGCAAGGCCCTGGTACATTGAGGCTGAAGCATGCACTGCAGCAAAGCGCTCACTCTATGACAGCAGGAAGCAAAGGGACATAGAAAAGGTCTGGTGTCCCAATGTCCCCTCAAGGGCACAGCCCCCACCCCTACTCCTCCAACTAAGCCCCATCTCTTAAAGGTCCCATGACCTCACTAACGCTGTGGGATGGATTTAACACACAGGGGTCTTCAGGAGACATTCAGGGGCAAACATAGCATTAGTCAAGGGTGACTGTTTTCTTCTCTGGCTAGCTAAGTCTTCCAGCTGACAAGAGGGCGGCAGAGTAAAACCTCTTTCAGGGTCTGCTTGTCTCTAAGGGACTAAAATACCAGGGTGCCATACTTTGGAGTGAAATTCTTGGGCTCCTTCACAGGTAATAACAGATGCCTTCCCTGCTATTCACACTCTCTCCCCAGAGTGTTCACACTTTGAAATCTTGAATTAAAAATAGATGATTTAGGCCCAAGAAAACTTGTTCTGTTTGAAGTATCATTAAACTTCAGATCTAAGGATCCTGGGTGGTATGGAGATGGTGCAATGAGGGTGAGGTTGAGGAAAGGGGGTGTGTGGTGTAGACCGTGTGATGCATACTATTTACTGAGTGTGTGTTGAACATAAGTGAATACTACACAGAGTATTTAAAACTTTTCTTATGCAAAAGTGTGGAGCTGTGAGCAATGGAAGGGACATTCTAGTACTTATCTTGTTAAAAGTATAATACGGCAGGTTGGTTCTGAGCTTAACCTCATCTAGGAAGTGTTATGTCATACAAAATTTCTGATCAGCCCCCTGCAGATAGAAGGTGTTCACCAGGCTGGTGATCTGAGGATTTTGTCTTGTTAACCAAAAGGAATTATCTTCCCACTATATCCTCTTTTATTATTTAACCTACTTGCAAAGCAACTATGAAAAACTTATCATCTGATAATTACACTAAAACGTCACCTGAAAAGGATAATACTGTCCTAGAAAATAGATTATTCTCCCACCCCTGAATAATCTACTTAAGCCTTATTTTGGGCTTACCTAATGAATTGTTCATTGATATTTATTTTTTACTCAGACAGAAATTATTACATATTATTTTCCTTACTGCAATATGCCATCATTAAAGACATGAAACCATTGAGCTAATGAATGTTCCAAATCCAAAATTAGTTTCAAAAAGGCTATTGTGCCAATTAGATTCAATAATATTATAGCAGAAGAATTTCTTCAGTCCCCCCCCCCTCAGTGCTGGGGGATCAAACCCAGGGCTTCCTACATGCTAGGCAAGCACTCTGCCATTCAAGTATGTCCCCAGCCCAGCAGAGTGTTAGAGTTTGGAGAATTCCTAGAGACCATCTTGTTCTGCCTTCTTATAGGGGGAAACTTAAGGTCCAGAGGAGCCAAATGATTCATTCCAGGTTTCTGCTAACTTCCTGGCCACGTGTATTCAAAACACAACCAAGCACTCTCTGGTAAGCAAGCAGTTCTTCCACTCCTTAGGAAGGGGAGTCGAGATGGGCTGGCTCCTCAAGAGCCAAAAAGTTGTTTTTTCTTGTGGCCTCCACCAGAGCCTTGCCCTCCAGGAACCACCCAGAACCAGGTGCTAAGTGTGTGGTTATTAGCTTCTGGATATGGCGGTTACTAAGGCCAGGCTCTTGTCTTAGCACCTCAAGGGGCCATCCATGACACCAGTGCATCGTCTCTCTGGACCTTGTGTTCTTGCCTGGGAAATAGAGGTTGATTCTGAGAGCAGATGGTTCTGTAAGCACATTCTGGTTTTCCAAGCACTGTCACATGGGCATCTGTGGAGAAGTTACAGTGACCAGGGAGGCAGGACAAGTGCCTTTCAGCTGCGTGCATACCTAAGAGCAGCACACTCAGGGGGGCCACTGTGACATAACTACCCAGTGGCTGGCATGGGGTGACACGCAGGCAGCCTGACTCCAGATCTTTCGTTCTGTGCTTTATCCCTTTCTGCTGCAGCAGGAGATTTCCAAGGTCCTTGATGGCTACTGGTAGAAAGCAGGAAGAGGAGAACTTTAACCAGCGCAAGGTGGAATAAAAGGAAGCACAAAACTACAGTTGTGCCTTTGTTATCGTGTTTCTAAGAAAAATTCAAAATTCATGATAAATCCTTGTAGGGGAAGAAAACTAAATCCTTTTTCCTATCCGCCCCAGGTTCATGGTCAGGCCCCTGACCACAGATTAACAGAGATGAGCATACAAATGTATTTAGGAAGTTTTATGTGACACAGGAAGCTTCATAAAGGAATGAAATGTTGAGGATATGGTTAAGCCTGTGTATTCTGGGGCTCGATTCAGTGCAGAAGTGGGTAGTGATGGAGAAGTGGGAGCGGGTAGAGGTCTGGGCTAATGAGAAGAAGCAGGGAAGGGGCCAATCAAGGCTGTTGGTTCGGATTTTCTCCCTTCCCCCTTGTGTCTTCGGAGATAAGGACTTTTCTCTCCCCCAGGTGAGGGCCTTAGGGTAGCATCAGGGGGAGGACAGAACACCCTTTCCAGGGTTTAGGACCTGCTTCAGGGACAAAGGGGCCGAAGAGCCCAGAGAGACTTCCTGCTTCTGCTTACTTAAATTCCTTTAGCGGAAAATATTCAATACTGCACTAACCTATATTTTGGGGTAGTGTATCCTACACCCCATCACCCTTGCAACTTATCACTGGCAGAGTTGAAAAGAAAATGACTAAAGGGAAGGGGATGGAAAACAGGTTACAGTTGGACAGAAACAGGACATTCTGGGGTGGTGCTCCACAGTAAGGTGTCGGCAGGTAAAACAATGGACTGTGCATTTCAAAAACCTGGAAGAAAGGATTTGGAAGGTTTTTTTCCTAAAAGAAATAATAAATGTCTAAGGCGAGAGCTATATTTAATCAATTTAAACATTATACAGTGTATATATTACTGAAATACTGCATGATGCCCCATAAATATGTATAATTTTTATGTTTCAATATATCCATTAAGTAGTAAATTTAATTTAAAAGTATTTTCAGCCAGCTGGGCATGGTAGTATTCACCTGTTATCCCAATTGCATATGAGGCTGAGGCAGGAGGATTGTGAATTCAAGGCCACCCTGAACTATGTGGCAAGACCCTTTCACAAAAAATAAAACAAACCAGCACAACCTGCATGTGGTAAATGCCTGTAATTCCAGCACTTGTGAGGCTGAGGCAGAAGAATTGCAATTGGTTTGAGGTCAATTTGGGCTATGTAAGAGACCCTGTTTCAAAAGATGAGAAAAAAAAATAAACAGAAAAACAATTTTTAAAAATTTTTAAAATTTGTTTATTTTTGCTAAGTGTTATGGCTCCTTCCTGTTAGATGAGTGGCCAAGGAGGAGGATCACAAATCCAAGACCAGTCTGGCAAAATTAGTAAGACTCTGTCTCAAAGTAAAAGTATGAAATATCGAGAGAGAGAGTTCAGTGGTAGAGTACAAAGTCAGCGTGTGTGAAGCCCTTGGCTTGATCTCCAGCACTACAAAGAAAATTTTGTTTTTCAAAAAGAAAATAACTTATATTGTGATCATAGTTAGATGCATAGTACTGGGTCTACATTAATTTTTTTCCCCCAAGCAGTTCAGAAAATCTAGCAACCACAGCAGGCATTTGGCCTTGAACAGTAACCTCCACCGTGATTGGCCCCTTCCTTGTCCCAGGTAAGTGGGGGAGTGTCTGTCCCTGGCCAGCTCCTCCTTTGCAACTTGATAGCAATTCCCTGATCCCCAAATAAGGACCTGGCTGAGAGCAGGGAATTCTCTGAGAGTGGGGAGAAAGCCATTTCTCTCTGGCTGTAGTGTATAAAACCGAACAGCTCTTAAATCACTTATATTTCCCTTTTTTATGATGCCATTGCAAATTAGCTATTTTTGCATTTGTAATTAGAGGCTAGAACAGATGGGGAGGCTGTGGTGAAGGGAGATAAATCTGAGGCAGTCACCGGGGTGGCAGGGCGGGCAACGGCTGCTCCTGTCCCTCTGCTGATTCATGCAGAAGCCACCCAGAAGCCAAAGCTCTGGGAAGTAGTTCCGGGCCCTTCCTCCTGTCCTATTTCTTTACATTTAGGGAGACTCCTGCTTACCAATCAGGTGTTCCTCCCTCCCACAAATCCCTTCAGTTCTCCTCTTGATTTGGAACAAATTAAACACTCTCCATCATATATAGACTCTGAGCATTGGTTTAAAAGTCATAAAAGGAAGCGTTTTCCAGCCAGCTGGGCAGAAATCGAGGAGCGTTTCAGGAAGAGAGAGAGAGAAAGAGAGAGAGAGAGAGAGAGAGAGAGAGAGAGAGAGAGAGAGAGAGAAAGAAGGACTGCGGCTCATTATCAATACCTCATCTTGTCTGGAAACAATTTCTAAGGGAACAATTGGCAAATGCATGTTGGGCCCTGAGCGTGGTGTTTGCCACATGGCAGTTACTTAATAAATGCTCATGAATAGATGCTTGACCCAGAGGGTAATATATTTAGGAGCTCCGCAATCATTTGGTTGAATGAGGCTATTCCTGAAGAATCCAATCAGCCCAGGGATTCAGCTGTCACTATTAGCCCCGGCACTAGAGCCAGGCAGGAGAGGTGCTGTCTCAGGGTCTGGGCACTCCCGCCCCCCAGCTAGGCTGCGGGACAATTCACCTCTCTTCTTTCCCATAGCATCACATCCAGCTGCAACCAAGAAATCGAAAGGCCCCTGAAAGTAGAACTTTCCAAGAGGCTCGGCTCTTCTTTCAACCTCACAGGAAGAGCTTTACGCCTGGGATATTGGATAGCAGTGTGGGTCCGGTTAACACATCCCTCCCACCACAAATCACCCGGGTGCATTCTTAGATGACATTGGCCAAATAAACTCTTGGCTAGCAGGGCACCAGCTTTTTTTGAAATGTAAAATGAGGATGGAGAAACCAGATCTAAGACCTGGTCGTGAGAATCTGGAACTGGTCTGAGATCCATTTGGAACCCCATTTCTGTTCTTCCTGCTGTGAAAATGTAATTCTGATTCCATGGCATGTGATAATAATACCACATGGCCTTCCCTAATAACCATTCCTGCCCAACTGAAGCCAGTCTGCAGAAGCTCCTGACAGCCAACAGCTGAAGGAAGATGTTTTCCCTGGTAGCAAAGAGCAGGTGTTTGTAGACAGAAGTCTACATTAGTTAGTTTGTAAACTAAAACCTTACATTTGTTACTAAGTAGAGAAAACAATATTATAAGGAGTTTCTAAAAAGGAATAGACTACTTTCTGGGACTGGCTTGAACTTCTTAAGTGCATTCACCATGATGCCCAGAGTAGTAGGGGAAAATGTATGTATTTATTTATTGCAGGGCTGGGAGGGGAACCCAGGCTCTACCACAAGGTTCTGTCCTGAGGAGACTGCTGATGGAACCTGCCTGGCATGCGGCATTTGTTAAAGGAGGGGGCAATATCACCCTGGTTCCCTGGTCCTACACATTTGCTGATCACAAATTGCATGTGTTCTCTGGCATCCTTCATGTTCTAATCCAGTTTCTGGCCACTTAGGCTCTTGTGCCCAGGTTTGTTGGTTTGCTGCTGACCAAATCAAGGAGTCATTTATTTCAGTAAAACGGAAGGATTTATTCAAAGCTAGCTCTGAGGAGATGGAAGGGCCTCATCCTGCAAATCACCGTTTGTCACGTGCATGTGTGCTGGCTATTCTAGCAGGGAACAGAAGGAAGGGAGACAGCAGACAGGTCCAGCCTTGGTTCATCGCCTCCAGGACCCAGACCACGCCTCTCCCTGCACTGTGGTCTCTGGGCACCAGATCTGCATAGTCTGCCCATTCCTCAGAGTGAGGAGAGGTGAGGGGGTGGTTTATGCCGTAGGCCTGAGGAAGTTTGGAAAAGCTACTTACTTCTAAAGGGAAAAGAATCTGACTTTAAAGTTCCGTTTTGCAGTGTTGTGCCAGCAAGATGGAGAAGGTCATAGGTCCCCTCCAAACTCTAGGAAGGCTCTAGACAGCCAGCGACACCTGTTCACAGCCCTGCCCTGGGCAATATTAGTCACTCGCTGCCTTGTTCACAGGCTGGTGGCCTGGGTCTCAGCTGTCCTGCTGTAGGGAAGCACAGAATAAGAATTGGCAGCCTGGTGGCCACTTGGTTGGATTTTCCTCACCTTCCTCAGTTTATCCTAACAACATCCACTCATTCCCATCTCTCTCTAACGTCAAGTGCAAGGGGAATGACCACACCTTTCACTGGGGTGATCAGGCGAGGGTGAAGGCAGCTTCAGCAGAACAGAAGGAGCCAGTGGTGGGAACCACCGCTGCTCTCCCAACAATGGAGTGTATATATAGGCTAAAACAACAAAATCCTAGCTTTGGCTCTGTCAAAAGAAACAACATAGGTCATTTTAGCTTGGTGTGAGCTTTCTGCTGTTAACAACCTAGAATGTGCTCCAAGCTCTGCATTCTCCAGTAAAGTCTGGAAGCATGTGATCACAGCCACCCATATATCCTTCTGCAGGTCACAGTGTGGCCTTATGATGCCCTATTCTCATTTCACAAGCACCTTTACATTGCTGCAATCTAAGGTAGCTGTTTCAGTGGCAGAATGTCATGATATCTGCAATTCAGAGTCTCTCTGAGAGGTTAGAACAACATACAGAAAAATGCTAGCTAGCAGTGTTTTTTCATGAAATAGGATTTCAGAGTCTTTCTCTTTTTGTCTTTTCTTTGTGGTTTTCTGTATTAAATTTTCTCTATCCAATAATATTACGTTTATATTTAGTAGAAAATCAAATCTTGTGTCTCACAGTAATTTTATTATTATTTTAGAAACCATTATTTTTCATAAAGAAGTCACCAATGTTGACACAAAATAGATTACTTTTAAATGAATTAAAATATTTAAAATTTTATTATTTAAATTTTATAGTCTTGTGGGTAATGATAGGTAAAACCTACAAGAATGGATTTTTCTTTGCTTTTTTTGGCAATGGTGGTGGCTCTGGGAATTAAACTCAGGACTCATGATTGCCAAGCACACATTCTACCATGACCTGCACTCTCAAACCCCTTAAAAAAGTAATTCGTTAGCATCTTCAATAATTAGATTATAAAGGGGTCCTGGAGCCAAAAACTTTGAGGACTATGTGTACAGTATAGTGGATACAATAAGATTTGGAGGTGAATCTAAATTCAGGCTCCATTTCTATCACTTAACTGACACTAATTTTAGTGAATTTACTTAGGCATGTGCTCCGGAGCTAGGCTGGGTTCATAGTTTTGGCGCTGCAGCTTGCTGGCGTCTGACTTCAAGCAAGTCACTTTACATCCCTTGGCAGGGTCCACAAAGCTGTTGCTCCATCAGGTTTCTGTGAGCCTCTTTTTAAAAATATTTATTTATTTGCAATAAAGTCCAGCTGTGTAGTCCAGGCTGGCCCTGATCGTCCTGTGTCAGCCTCTCTAGTGCTTGGATTCTAGGCAAGCACCACCATCTTTCACCATGGCATCAGACTTTTTAAATGCCTACAGCGATACCCAAACACAAGAGCTCAGTAAATGCTAACGACTCTAACCAGTCCAAAAGAATTTCAAATGAGAAAAAGTCCTTCCCTTTTCATCATCTCGGGGTTAAAACTGTCAGTAGTAAAACGTGATTTTAAAAGCACTGAACGCTGTCATTAAATGCACCTTTCTGGGTCCTCACACCCTGCTTTCACTGGGGGAGATGCTGTCATCAAACGAGAAGTTGTGATTCTAATGCAACAAAAACATAAAATTGCAAGTCGAGTGTGGGGGCACACACCTGTATTCCCAGTGTACCTGGAGGCTGAGACAGGAAGATACCAAGTTCCAATCCAGCCTGAGAAACTGAGCAATTTATCAATACCCTGTCTCAAAACTTTAAACGAGCAGAGGATCTAGCTCAGTGGGAAAGCTCTGAGTTCAAACCTCAGGACAGGCAAAAATAAAAATTGCAATTTGGCAGAGGAGTCTGGGAAGACCTAGACGACCCAGACAGACCAAGGGATGCCTAGGACCTGCTGGACGCATCCAACATTCCCCAAGGAAGCCTGAAACTGACTCCCTCCCTGTCCCTGCCACGCCAGAAGGTCTGCTGAAACGCTAGTTTTCTGTGTTTTCAGAGTCTCCAGTCTGACCAAAACATTATTGTTTTTGCCTCCCTCCCTCTTCCCTCTCTACTCCCCTCCTTTGTTCTCTCTCCACCAGTTCTCTTGCCATTTCTTCCCCTCGATCCCTTCCTTTCTCCCCAAATCCCTCCACAGCGTCTCCTCCCAGAGCCAACCATACTATTCTCTGTCCAATGAACCCGCGAAGGCTCCCTGGATCGTTCCAGAGTCTGGAGACGGGTGGGGGGAGAGCGTTTTAGAAGCTTCGGATTCTGAGGCAGGCGGCTCAGCCCCAGCATCTTTTCCTCGGCTAGGTGAACTATTTTGAGGACTCGGGCGCCCCCCAGTGGTATTTTCATTCTGCCATCTCCCACAGAAACAAGATCTCTTCATTTGGGGACAAAGGTGACTCTAGTTGGAATAAAAGCAGGTAGACAAAATAATGATTCTGTCGTAATAATGCATCAGAATCATCAGAATCCCTGCTACTGCACTTCTTAAAAGAAGGTAAACAGAATAAAAAGCAAGTTAAGCACACAGCCACAATACTTGACGATGTTTGACGTGTCCAGAGCTCCCTAGCACAGAGGATGCGACAAAAGCAGGGTGGCCCTAACCACAGATTCTGGCTCCCTCAGTTTTGGAGACCTTCTTCTCTTTAAGTGCAAATTGTTCCACTCAATTTCTTTTGTACCATCAGCCAAGGGTGCTAGCAAATTGCTTTAACTTGTAATTTGCAAAGTCAGATTGTCATAACCTAGAACTCTGGGGAGCATCCTGAAATCATAAAAGCAGGAGCCTGGATAAAGCAATATGTTATTGTATCAATAAGCATGCAATCCTGTTCAAGTACAATTTTAACAGACGTTAGTACACACACGAGCTGGTAGGACATCTCCAGTAATAACTCTGCCTAGCCGGGCGTGGTGACTCACACTTGTAATCCCAGTACTCAGAGGGCTGAAGCAAGAGGATCGTTGCAAGTTTGAGACCAGCCTGGCCTACAAAGTGAACCCAAGGCCAACTTGAACTACATAGAGAGAACCTATCTCAAAAAGACCGAAAAAAATCTGCTTGTCCTAAGAAGTTGTGCAAACCATTCCTGAGTTACAGGCTCAAGTTCAGGGTAGTTTGGGGATAATATTTCCACTTAGACATTTTTGAGGTAACCATAGTAGAGGCTTAAGTGTTCCTGACAAATGATGGGACATAAATGTGTGACCAGTGTGACTGTTTCTAATAGATTCACATAGACAGTAATTACTCTTTGGTCTTCTTTGAGCCATGTTAATTTCCAACTTGTTCAAATTGATTCGATTTGAGGCCTCTGGTTTCACAGTGGCAACACAGAAACTAAGAGGAATAGTGATATTTCCTGAGAAAGAACAATTTCTATGCCTGTTTCAGAAGGACAGAATGGTGGTGGCTACTCCAGGTATAGAGGGAAACCAAGGCAGGTTGTCAAGGGCTGCATCATCCAGGCACCAGCCTTTTCCTCAGTAACTATGCATCTCATTAATAGAAGAAACCACCAGGTAAGGAAAGGACTCTTTCCTGATTAGCCCATAGCGGCTATTCCTGGAGGGAAAGCCCAGACAGATCTATTAAAAGTGCTGATGCCAGAACTTACCTTTTTAATTGCACAATCTGCTATAAGATTCTTCTCACAATTTTTTAGGAATCATTGCAAAATGCAGACATGGAAATGTACTGAAAATAAGGGTCCAATGAGGAAAAGCAGAGATTGAGTGTCTCAAGTGCTAAAATCCTTTAGTCTGGAGTACTGTGGCTTATAATATCTGGTTGTTTGTCTCTCATATGGGCTGGGCCCATGTTTATGCATCTTTCCACAAGAATAACTCCCAACCACCCAATTTATCACACCATTATGTAATTATAAAGAGTCAAGTAATTACTGACACCATTAACTAAGGCCAAAGAGTTGTGACTCCCCTCAGCCAAACAAAAAGCCACTTTAAAAGAAGAGTAGTCTTCAGTGTTCCATCCGGCAACAACTCCCTTGCATTAGCTAAGCCTGGACGGACTCCAACCCAAGAAACCAAAGTGTGTTCACTGTTCTCCTAGCATGACTGCATTCAAGACAGTTGGTCCTGCCCTAGACTGGTAGAGGACTGATTGCCAAGTTCACTGGACACCAGAATCATCTAGATTCATGTCATAAATTGGCCTGGCTTTCAGGGTTGTCAAGTCAGTAGGTCTGGGGTAAGACTTGAGAATCTGCATCTGTAATGAGTTCCTAGGTGATCCTGACTGCCTTGGTCTGGGGCCACCCATTCTGAGCCATTGATTTAGAATTTGCAAAATTAGCCACTTAGGCTAGCCTGATTTTTCTTTCCCGATATTTGCTTACCAAGAGGCACTGCCAGTGCTACTCAGTCCCAAGAAGTTTTATTGCACTGACTTATATCTGAAGGAGGTATGTGGATTTGAGAATGTCTGCATTGAAAGCTTTTTATTAATTTCCATGGTAGCCTTATTAATGCCCCAGAGGGATTATGACCTGAAGCAAGAAAAGCACTAACTTGTAAAATGAGCCACCTTCCAATGACTGTCACTACCACACTAAAGGTATATAAACCAAGGAAAAGGAAGCTCAACCATTTTTTTCTACTTACTTTGTACACTGAATGTATTAAAAGTCAGCAGAATCTCTAAGATGCCTGAAACGCAGATTGAACAGTAAAGAGTTAAGATCTAAATGTAGCAATTCAATAGCAAGACGAGAGGTTTAGAAGCACATGATAGCTTCATTATTCTAAATTGCCCATTTTAGCACAGGATTCTAAAATTGGAAAAGAGATAGCAAATTCTACCTATATCTGTATCTAAATGGCTCTCTCACTCCTCCAGTACTGCAGAACTATAAATTGATGGCACAAAGGGACTGATGTGTAATTCCCTGTGTGCTCAGTGGCTTTGTCCTACAAAGATGCCCTCAACCATGAACTCTTCAGCCACGGTCTTGCACGCTGGTCCTTTAGCCAAATACTTAGTCCCAATCCATCTTCATGCAGTGATGACTCTCACTGCCATAGTCGGTGACAGCGATGATAAACCACGAGCCGTCTCTGTAACTGTCTAGCTCACAACTTAGTGATTGGACTTTTAAAAAAATTATAGGATGAAGACATCCAAGTTCAGCTTTAGATTAATCTCTGATTCCTGTTAAGAATTCTACTAGACTACTTCACTGTTAAACTTTATGTTGTGCAAAATCTTTTTTTTTTTTTGTACCAGGGATTACACTCACGACCTCGCACTTGACAGGCAGGTGCTTGTGCCACTGAGCTAAATCCCTGGTCCATGCAACCTCTCTAACTTGTGAGTGTTCTAGCTGTATTAAGCAGAGATTGGGTTTGGAGAGGATAATGGTCATATTTTCCTTACAGGTCAGGATTGTAGATCTCAGGTCCAGGGAGACTATGAAGCCTTGAGTCCTGGCTCATCAGAGTGAGAAGAGAAAGCAGAAGGACTTGGAAAGAAGCAAGAGTGGCGTCCTCACCTGCATGGACTGAGCAGGAACTGGAAGAAGCAGTATGGAGTGGCGTTAAAATCCACAGACCAAACAATTCTGCAACCAGGGAATTCTTCCCCCTGTGGTGTGATTATTTGAAAAGTTTAGGCTGATACTTCTTCCCACTGGGAATATCCAGGACTGAAAAGACACTGCTTCCTGTCTGCAACTGGAGACACAGGCCCAGTGCTCAATGCTCACAGCAGCAGTGCCCTCACAACACTCAATAGAAACCAGTTGTTATGGTAATGGAATGTTTGTCAGGGACCGGTGTGTGAGTGCTTTGCAACACCATTATGTACAACTGGTTGCTCATCCAAGCACAGGCAGAAAGATGCATGTTAAATGTGGTTTTATAGGACTCAGAATGATGGCTCTGGCCTCCAGAAATGAAAAACTGTCAATTGTCACACTCTGGCATTATTGTTTACACATTTATAACCCACCTTGTTCCATAAATAATTTGAAAAGTTTAATGATATGCATCTCACTTTAACGTAAGAAAACGTAAATAAAAAGTCAAGGTGATCGATTAATGTGGGTAGGAGGGGAAAATATGACCATAGGATTATATGTAATTTCTTAAATTGGTGACAAGGTCAGAACTTAAGCGATTGGGCATTTTAGGAACTAAAAGCAAAATAGAAGAAATGCAAAAATCTATGTTGTCTATGAAAAGAACACACACAGTGTTAGCAGAAGAGAAGCTAGTTTCATGCATATACATACCAATGGGAGGTACTCTGACCTTGGGTTCACCCTACCCTTCCAATTGAGCTCACCAGGGGGAGAACAGTGGAGCTGGCATCAGAAGACTAAAGATGGTCTATTGGCTTCACTTAGGTAATCCTGGGTCAGTCACTGACTTCATATAAAATACAAAACATACTCTATAGCTGCTATGAGCGATGAGTAGGGATTAAGTAGCAGAGTGCTAGTGAAAGATAAGGCTTTTGAAAAATTGTGCTTTTTAAAAAATTGTTTTGGCGTTCTTTGCCATAAAGGCTATGCCTGCCCACATATCCTGGGGTCTCAGGGGTCCCTAGGCACTCTCTAAATATATAGATTCAAAATCAGACTGCACCCTGGAAAGCTGGTATACTTTGAGGATCTGGATCTTAGTAATCAGTAACTAAACAATCTAATCTTTGCAGCCCTTCTTAAGTTCAACCTCTTGACCAGTAAATCAGAGATTAATCTGAAAAACCCATGCATGCATTCGTTTATCACAATGGTTTTTCCCAGTTTACTCCATCCGTCTTTCTCACCATCTTTTCTTCGCAATCCCAGCACAACTTTCCACAAAAGCCCTCACAGATGGCAAGATGTAAGGCAGGTGACCATGTGCACTTCTACATTGCTCGCTCAGGGTGTTGTTTGTTTATTTGTTTTGTTTTGTTTTTTGGTCCTGGGGATAGAACTCATAACCTCGTGCTTACCAGGCAAGTGCTTGAGCCACTGAGCTAAAACCCCCACCAGTGCACACTCAGTTTTTAAAAAGTCATTACTCTGTGTTCCCAATTAATGGTTTATTTTATGGAAGAAAGTGTTGAAAAGGAAAGAGAAACTGGGATGGGGAAAGGAGAAAAGAAAGAAAGAGGGAAAAAAATATATATATATAATAGTTAAGTTATACTACCAATTGTTATTTGTTCATTGAAAAGAAATGTTTATACTTATATGATTTGCTCAATTTTTCATGCTTATATCTTGAGATACAAGCAACTACTTTGAAAATAACCATACACAATGTACTAATCATTGTCACTCTCCTGAAACCTTACTTTGAAATTTTGTGCCATTTTTTGTTTTTTCCTTTAAATAAATAAATAAACAAATAAATAAATAAATAAATAAATGGTTCAGTATACTGAAAGTTTTTGTAATATCAAATCCCAAATTACTAAAGATAAATTGAAAATTTTTAAAAACTCTTCCAAGTAAAGGCAAATATTTGAGCAAGTAAACATCAAAAACAGGGACTCGGACTTTTACATAAATGCTGACATCCTTGGATGCTACTTTTTTTTTTTTTTCCCATACTGGGGATCGAACTCATGACTGCATGCTTGCAAGGCAGGCACTTAAGCCACTGAACTAAATCCCCAGCTCAGGAGCTACTTTTACTGGTTGTCTTGGCTGTGTAATGTGATGAAAGGAGCTCAAACAAGACCAAAGAGGGAGGGGTCATCCCCTTTTAGTTCTGGAAGTTTTTATCAGCGCTGCTTCCTTATCTCATGACTGGGGGGGTGCGATCTCTCAGGGTGAGAGGTGCTTAGTGACTAGTCCTAGGGTACCTGCCCACATTTTATGTATGAGGCCGCCATTCGGAAAATTGCTGTCATAAGGCATTAACCACAGATGAATGAAAATGGTGCTTTCTTCACACCCAAAGAGATCAGATGCCTCCTAGTTAAGGAATGTCTTCTCTTTAGGACAATTTTCATTCCAGATCCCATGATTTTTCCTCCATTTTCACAAGGACAAAGAATGAAGCAGAAACTACAGTATATTGAAATTTTACATATTCAAAAAATTATATTAGCTCAAAAATTAATGTTTTAGATTATTTTTGCATTTTGTTTTATTTGTAGTGTTAGGGATCAAATCCAGGACCTCACATATGCTAGGTAAGAATTCCACTACTGGGCTATCTGCCCAGCCTTAACTTTGCTTCTTAAAAACCTAAATTTAGAAAAAAATAATCAGACTCACTGGATGACAATCTTTCTAAAGTGAATTATGCATTCAATTGACTTACTAAGGAACTTCAATTCTTTCAAGTATAAGGATAGATTCTTCCTTTTACCACTGCCTTCAGGGATACAATATCAAATGAAGTTTCTTTCCTCCCAGTGATATCTTCATCAGAACACATAATTTTTTATTAGACCCAGTTATTGAAACATATTCTCCTGAATTCAGTTTCTCCCATCCTTGACACAGGCAAGGCTTGGGATGGAGAGAAGGGAGTGAAGATGATTTAGTTTTTCATTCTTTTTTCCACCCTAGCAGGTTGGATTTGGTTGTCAAGCAGGAAGGACTTGGGACTACCTGGTCACTCATGGAGATAGAGGAAGGATAGGAAGTACCTGTACCATGGCATCACACTCACAGCCCTTCATAAAGTAATGAAATGTGCACATCAATACTATAGTGATGGTTTATTTGTGGGCTTTGTCCTTCAGAGTTTCATGTGTTGGAAGTTGAGTCCCCAGGACAGAGGTTAAGAGGCAGGAGGACTTTAAGAGATGGAGTCTAGTGGGAAGTCCTGATGTCACTTGGAACATCACCCTTGGAAGGGATGAAGGTAGCTCTTGTGGGACCCTAATTAATTCTCCCAAGAAGGCTGTTACAGAAGAGTGAGACTAGCCTTTCCCACTCTCTGGCTTACCAACTCAATACATGACTTCCTCTTCTCACCTATGTGCCTGCCATGATGCTGCCCATCATGATGTGAAAGCCAGGGAACCCTGCCATAGCCATTTAAGCTATCTAAACTCTCAGCTGCCAGAATCATTTTCATTATGAAGTACCCAGCCTCAGGTATTTCATTATAGCTATGGACAATGAATGAATATAATTATAAGTAACTAGGTATTCATCCAAGTGCAAGGGAACAGATGGGTTAGACATATTGCTTTATAGAATTCAGAATGATAGCTCTGAAGCCTGCCTTTGGTTTGCTCTAACACTGGCAATCTAGTCTGATGTGTTAGACTTGACATAGAGAGTTTATCCTCTTTCTTTGAATGGTGTTTAGGCCCACCTCTGGCCCCTCCATCAGAGAGCAGCAGTCTCAACTCTTTTCAGCCTCACCGTCAGCCCCCACTGCCAAGTATTTCTCAGGATGGTGCACCCTACTGTCGGGCTTGGTAGCCTCTCAGAAACTACCCACTTCTTATCTATCTCTGGATTCCATCCTTCTTCACATGAGACCACAAGAATGACTAGGATACTTTCCCTTTCTCTCCAAGGAACACAGAGCAGTTATTTGGGGGCATGGTTGTGCCCTACTTCTTTCCAGGCCACTAACTGATTGGAGATTTGCTGGTACAGAGAACCCTCCTGGCCCTTCCCCTCAAAACACTCTAGACTTGGAAGTGGCAATGGCTCCCCTGTCTCAGAAAGACCAAAAACAAACAAACAAAAAACACCCTTAAGTAACACAACTTTCCCTTGAAGAGATAACCTAACAAGCTAGAGTCAGTACAAGCATAGTGTATTTTATATCAAACTATAAACACACCAAGTACAAATACTGTTTCTGCTCAGAGTAGCACTCAATAAATGTTGCTGACTTATCATTAATTCATACTGGTACTCTTCTGCTCACTAATAGATAAGGACGTCTTATTCTGGGATATAATAAGTACTTAAGAAATTTCAGTTCATGGATAAATATTCACAATTTTAGTGGATTAAAGTATTAGCCAATCTATTACTATCTTTCAGAGAGCAATTAAATACTGGTTTCCATGGCACTAATTTTTGTGAGAAATCTCATTATCTTCAGACATTCCATCTGACCTATGTTCTGTGTCAAAATTTAATGTGAAACATCTACAAAAGATAGAAAGTCAGGTGTGACCATGCCTCAAGTTTTTTGTTTTGTTTTGTTGTTTGTTGTTTGTTTTTTGTTTTGCTCATTTCTACAGTGCCAGGAATCAAACCCAAGGCCTCCTGCAAGCTAGGCAATTGCTGCACCACTGAGCTACATCCTTTCCCCTGCTGATTCTTTCTCAGAACTGAATGAAGCACAACAGTAGAGATTAAACTTTGGCTGCAATGTGCTCTGACCTAAGAGCAGACACAATGTTCGGCATGTTTTCACACATACAACAAAGTGAAAATAAAAATTTAATAATAGCACATTAACCTAAATGCCTGTTATTTTCCTCACCTCTGGGACTTGGTGAGGTTTTCTTCCTTGTCTATAATGGCCTTTTGTGCCTTCAGCTTGACTTTTACAAGATCTTTTTTAAGTCTTGTCTCCCCTTTCAAATGGGAGTTTAAGATTCAGTCCTAGAAGTTATAAAAATCACAGTTCACTGCAAATTTTATTCATAACTATATAGGAATCTCAGAATAATCTTGATCAGAGGCTAGAGCTAAAGTTGGACTTGGAGTAGGCTGGTTTTAAGGAACTCTATGCAGTAAATACTTGAATGAAGTATGAAGCAGAAGTCTATCTTCACAATCTTTCAGTTTTCTAGGGAGGGGAAAATGCATAAGGTTAACACTGTCAAAAGCATTCTGAATCAGGGGCAGCCCCCTACTGGCACACAGTCGATCAGGAAAGATGCAAATATTTGACTTCTACCCTATCTGTTCCTCACAGAAGCAGTTTCAGGGCATAATGACCAGCAGTACTTGGAGCCAATTGGACTATCAAATTCTAACCCTTGAATATTGGTTATAGAACCTAAGGCAAGTTGCTTGCCTCTCTGAATTTCGACTTCTCTATTCATGAAATAAGGATAGTGTGGTAGTCAACTTTCTGTCATGATATGTAATAACCAAGATAATCAATTTATAGAGGAAAAAGAATTCATTTTGGCTCATGATTTTAGAGGTTCCATTTCATGCTCAGTTAACTCTGATGCTTTTTGGCCCATGGTTAGGTGCCACATCATGGTGGAAATGTCTGGCACAGCAAAATCATTCATCTTACAGCCAAGTCAGTAAAGAGCAAAAGAGGAAGAGATGAGGGGCTGATAAGGACACACCTAGTGACTAGAAGACCTCCCTCATAGACCTTATCTTTTAAATGTTCCACTGCCTGCCGATAGCACTGAGCTGGCATCCAAAACTAACACATTGGCCTTGGGGAACATTCTAGACCCAAACTCTAGCAGACAGTTATGATGTCTACTGTATTATTGAAGTTGGATGACAATCCCTGACTCACTGGAAGTTTTAATGAAATTAAGGATGCCTGAGAATTAAGAGAGCCTGAAATTCAGCTAATGGTAGCTACTGGTTCTTATTTATCAGCTGTTACAATTCCCATAAATAGCCTCCTTGCTCTCTTCTCTACATCCATTTATTTTGCTACTGTTGTTTTGAATGCTTTCCTTCTCACAAATTTTCTTTCCTTGTGTTACACCAACTCCTGTGAAGCTATTCCTGATTTTTGACATTTATCCACACTTAATTTTCTTTTCTGTGAATATTCATCTTGACCACCAAACTTAATTAAAGACACTATGAGGATAGAAATAGTGGCATGATTTTGTTTTAGGACCTTCCACAAATGGTTAATAAATACTTGTGATCTGAAATCCGTAAATGATGTTGAAATTATAGCACTGAGAGTTTATAGATGAGGCCTCTTTAATTTATAATTTGAAAGCATAAAGTTCAATACAATTTGTAAATAATAAGGAATCAAGAAGAAAGTGATTTTTATTCAAGTGAAGATGATTTATTAACAAAGGCATGAAAATAGGTGATACCCTAAGTAGATAATTACTAGATCCACGTGAATGTGGCTTTCAGAAGAATGACGTGTGATGTGCTGCTTTTCAGTTTGAAAGTCAATCATCCAAAAGCCCCAGACAGATCTAGGTAGGTGAAGAAAAATGAGGTGCAATGTAATCAAAATAGATTGTGATGCCTGCTTATTCAGCTAAGACAGGCAGTAAAATGGATACTTTGAAGTAAAATATATGCATTCATTATAACATAAATTGAATATTTTTAATTAAAACATGGGACTTTAGAGCAATAAGCTAAACATTAAGAAATAGAATGCGCTGCTATAATCAAGATAAAATGGCAAGATCCTTTTAGTCGTCTCTAGTTTATTATGACCTTCCCCGAGAGTTCTATGGTTTTTAGAACTCATTTAAAAGACAAATTTGCCTCTAATGGAACAAGGAAACTGGAAACAGTAAGTTTTTCTTTTGAATAGCAAAGCATAAAGAATCTGCAGTAGAGAACAGGGACACAAGTCAGAAGTAGACGCTTGCCTAGCGTGTATGAAGCCCTGAGTCTGATCCCCAGCACTGCCCCACAAAAATCTGCAATAAAGATCAGAAACACAAGCTGTGAATCTATCTGCTTCCCACCTTGTAAGAGGGTTTGGGGACAGCATCATGCTTTATGGACTTCATTTGCCTAAAATGCAAACAAAGAAATTGAATCTGGTGATTTGTAAGGTGCTTCTTCTCTGACATTCAACAAAACAACTGTGTCACTTTGGAAGGGCTTACTCCTATTACAGTGCATGCTCGGTGCTTGGCTATTATCACTTAGACTGACAGATCCTCAAACCAGTATCAGGATTATTATGTGTCTATAATGGGCTGACTTCTCTCTAGCTTGGTGGTGGAGTGGGTAGCGTTGAAGGTGGGTTTCACTTTAATCATGATTAAATTTGCAATATATATCATAAAAATTTTACTTGGAAAGAAAGAAATTTATTAAACAATGAATCAGATAGTTTGGGGAAGTTAGGAAGCTTGAGTGGAGGTTCCTTGGCCTTTTCTGAGGAAGACACGGGCTTCTGAGACCACTCTTGAGTAGTGAAAAAGAGAACAATGCCCTTTAGGGATATAAGCATGGAGCTGGAACAAAATAAAACAAGCAAGTTCCATGCAAGCTACATTTACTTAGGCTTTCTAGCTGTTCATACACATAAACCCTTTTTGTTTTTCCATAAATAAACTTTTACTAAATGCAGACTTACTGGGGTATGAAACTTTTTTGTAGTTGCCAGAATTCCAGAGTCCATATAAGCAACCCATGAGTCTTTCCTTTTACGGACAATTGGGGAGGAAAAAAGGAGCAAATGTAGAGAAGAGTTTGTGAAAGAATAGTAGAAATTATTTTTGTGGAATCCTAGAAAATAAATAAACAAACAAAAATAAAATATCCTCTTTTCAAAATATGAAGCTTATGTTTCTAAAAAAAAAACCCTGAGCTGATTTGGTTCTGGACATGAGGGAGTAACAAGACTCAGACTCACCCTCTGGGCTGGTTAATCTTTGGTGTCAGTGTGGTGGCTTGAGAGACACGCTGGCAGTTAATAAAGCACACTGTTGAGTGTGTCTCGTGTGTCATGGGGGCGTGACCTTGGGGGCTATATCTAGTCCCTGAATATATACTCTGGCTTTTCCTTTCTTGCTCTGATTCCTGACTGCTGCAATGTGAGCAGATTCCCTCTGCCCTGACCTTCTGCCATATTTCTGATTTAGAGTCAGCGAGCCATGGACCTACACCTCTGATATTTGGAGGCACCTTTAAGTTAAGACATCTTTAAGCTGCAGGTGTCAAGTATTTTGTCACAGCAACAAAAAGGTGACTAATACATCTTCCCAACATAAAAACTGCAAAAACTGGATGAAATGTATGAAGCATCTGTTTTCAAGCAATAGAAAACAGACAGCATATACTCTTTCAAAGAAAGGGAATAGGACATTTGTCCTGCCATTCCACCTGGGGGCACTTTCCAAATTGTGGCACAGGAAGATGAATCCTGAATAGACAGCAGTACGGTCACTAGGCCAAGGAAGCAGAGATAGGGAAGCTACATTTTGAGAACACTGGAGACAAGGGAGCTTTTCTGAGAATGAGCTGCTGAAATCTTGAATTTTCAAGATTAAATCCTTAAATCCTTCAGTCTTTGGCTGAGAATTAAGATGTGTATGGGCAAATGGAGACCCCAAGACACAAAACCGCAACCAGAGGTCTCTGAGTATAATAGAAATTGCAGAGTTCACGCAGGGCTGGAAGACGCTGCAGTTCCAACCACCTAGCAGTGAGAGAACTTGCTGAACAACTTAGGTATTCAGTTGAGGGCCAACAGAGAAAACCACCTCTAGAGATAAAATTGGGTAACTGTGGGTTACCTGTACAGTTAAGCTCCCTGAGGAAGTGGATGGTTATAGTCCTAGCTAGGTATGCGCCCAGCTATGGATGTAATGTCAGCAGAGCACAGCTAACTCGGGAAGCTCTGCCAGAATTCCCCCCATTTTTCCTTGATTACTGGTCACCTTCTTCATCACTGCTTCGTTTCTGTAATCTCACTTCAAACTGATTTTCAGTGAAAAATTGCCCCATTGGAAAGAAAAAATATAAAAGTGGAAACAAAGCTTTGTTCTTGGCTCTCAAGGAGATGTCAGTCCCTTGCAGAGATGCTGGCAGAGTAAACTAGTCTTTGTTTCTGAAACTCCACGTCTTGTAGATTCTGTTGGGGATCCTGTGCAGCTTCCTGCTTCAGTACCCCACGTGACGACTACTCAAGTGCTGCCCGAAGCAAGCCTAAAACAAGTCTCAGAACAAACCAACTGATCAGTTGGCAAGTTGACAGATGCCATAAGTAAATGCAACATCTTAAAGAAAAACAAAAATTAAGCACTAAACAGCATTTTCAAGGTCCTGTGTACAATAAAGAATCATTATATGTGACAAGGAAAAAATGCAGTCCACAATTACAAGGGAATTACATGTACCAACTCCCTACAAAGAATGTAATCATTATGTCCCACAAACATATACTAATAAAAGTTAAATTAAAAAAGAAAATACAGATTAAATTATAAAAAAGAAACAGCTATGACACTGATGACATGTATTAGATGTCACTGTTAGATGACATGTATTAGAATTACTAGACTTTTAAAATAGCTATTATAATTTTATTCAAGGATTTAAATAAAAGATGACTATAAGAAGTTAATAGATCTTAACTGAGAAATGAAAAGACTAAAACAAGAAATCAACTGGAAATTATAGATTTAAAAGTTAAAGATAAATAATAAAAGCTTTGACTATATTGATTTAACAGCAGATTAGATACTGCATAAGAAAAGGGAAGTGAATGTGAAGACAGGATGATGGAAACTATCAAAACTGAAGCACAGATAGAAAAAAAAGGCTTCAAAATACAGACAGAGCTGCAGTGTCCTATAGGACAGCATTGTGGAATAAACACAACATAAAGTTAAAGTCAAACATAAATGTCATGGTTTATATCGGTGGCCCCCAAGGCCTCATGTATTTGCATTGTGCATTTGTGATTGGTTGATTTTCTAGCACTTGGATTGATGGTGTCAGTGCTCCACTCCCCCCAGAGGTGGAGCCAGGATGTGATGTAATGGCAGGAAGAAGGTGTGTCTCTCTCTCTTGCCAGTTTGCAGCCGCCATGAACTGTGGCCCCGCCATGCCACCCTGCCTTGGAGCCAACTGAGTATGGACTGAAACCTCCAAAAACTGTAACAAATAAACCTTTCCTTTCCCAAATTTGGACATCAGGTATTTTGTCTCAGTGACGAGTGAAAAGTAAGACAAAAGCATAAACATAAAGTTAGAGTCAAAAAAGAGGAAGATAAAGAAAGACGGAAGCAGAAAAAGATTCTTAAATAATGAGTGAAGTTTTCCAAATATGTTGAAAAATTTCAACCTACATATTCAGGGATCTTAACCAACCTCAAGTAAAATAAGCACAGTGATAACCACATTGAGGCACACCCTATTCGAAGTGCTGAAAATTGAACTAAAATAGTAGCATGGGATTAAAAATGGTCGAGTAAAATGCACAGCAAAATACGGCCTCTGCAGCACCTGGAATCCAGACATCATGAAACAATGACTCATTAAAGAAAAAAAAATAGATCTCCAGGAATCAAGAAAGAGCCAACAGGAAAACTAGAAACTACTGAGAAACTGGAAAAGCTGAAGATGATACAGAGAAAATAACAAGACAGTCTGGAATGATAATGCCAGCTCCTAGGGAGGACCTGTCTCTGCTAACACAAGTTCAGATGGAGGGGGTGGGGCACTCTGGCAAGACTTGTCAGACTGGGATGGTGGCACTTGTTCCAAGAAAATCCACAGGCATTGCAAACTGCAAAAAATGTATGGGGTTATTCGGAAATAACTTCTTCTACATGGCAGGCTGGAATTGGAACGCAGAGCAGAGCCTGCCAGATTGGAAAGTTTAATCAGAAGCCATTTGGGAGAAAGGTTAAATTTTTAAGACTGAGCTGCAGAACAACTATACTTCAGGGTTTCTGGGGTCATTCTGCCACAGTGTCTAGGTGCGAGATAGCCACAAGAGACTGATGTTGAGAGGTGGTGGACTTGATATACATGCCCTGAGAAATTTAAGTGCAGTCCGGGAAGCACATGGGGTCTTACCCTCTGTCTTCCTTACTTTTTTCTCATTGCTAAGACAAAATACCCACTACTCAAAATGAAGGAAAGAAAGGTTTACTTAGTTTACAGTTTGTGGAGGTTTCAGTCCATAATCAGCTGGCTCCACAGCAGGATGGCATGGCACCACAGCACTTCAAGGCAGCAGCCAGCAAAAGCAGCCAAAACCAAAAGGGAGAGAACAAGCCTCTTCTCCTGCCTTATATGGCATGCGAGCCACACCTTGCCTCCCAGGGCAAATGTAGCACTCACAAAATCTCTGTACCTTCCTCTTGCACAGGCTGAGGATATTTACAAAGTAAGGATCCTGGGTCTCTATTGAGTCTCTTAGTTAAATTTCAAAACTTCTCAAGTTGACACAGTGTATCAACCATAACAATCTACCCTTTGTCAACTTGGTACTTTAAATCAATCTCCAGATACAAAGACATGGTTATTTTTATCATTTTACAATTTGAACATTATAAGGCAGGTTTAATAATACTTAAGAACCAACATTAAGTCTATCAACATTATATTACATTATGATCATAACATTTTGCCCCTGTACCTTCAAAGACTCATACACATCCTTTTATGTAAAAGGAATTTAGTCCATCTGCAAGAGTTACCAAAGTTTCAGCATTACTGAAAAGTTCAAGTCCCAAGTCTCTGAGATAGAGGGCAAACTCTTAGTTGTATACCTCTGTACAAATGAAAACAAAGTTAAGCATTTCTAACATGCAATGGCACAAGATAAACATTTTCATTTCAAAAGTTACAAACAGGGAGATACAAAGGATTGGGTCAAAAGTAAGTCCAAATCCCAGCAGGGCAAATATTAAGTCCTGGAGTTCCATGTCCAGCATCTGAAGCAATGTGGTTTTGAGCTCCAAAAGGCTTGAGTAACTTCATCTCCATGGCACTTGTGGTGGTTGAAGCTCCCACTGCTTCTCTCTTAGGCTGGCTTTGCTCCCTTCTTGCAGGTTTCCTTAGAAGACCTACACTCCTGGCTTTTCAAAACTGCCAGGGTCTCCACAGCACCTCTGGCTTCACACTCAGAGCTTCACACATTGCCCTCTCGGGGCATGCTGCCTGGCATCCACTCTTGCACCTTCTGAAATCACGGTAAAAGCCTTTTTCAGCTTCAGAACCCTTGTGTTCTGTTTGTACCTAAAACCAATACCACGTGGATGATGCCAAGGTCTGCTGCTAGTTTAGAGCAGTAACCAGGCTTTCCTTTCTTTTGGCTGTAGGGGTTGAGTGCCTGAATTACTGGGCACTCTGAATCCAATTCTGAGGAACAAATTTTTTTTATGTTGCTGCTATTCTGGAACATGGTGCTCTGTGGCTTTCACCTTAAAGCAAAGTCTTTCACTTTTTCAGTCATGAGGCTGCAAAAGATCAAGACTTGCTGCCTTTTGTGACACTTTCAAGTCACCTTTTTTATTTTCCTGTTCCTTTTCAACAATCAAAATTTCCTCAGCTCTATCTTTGCAATCCACACCCTTATTGGAGCTTTCTTTCTGGCCAAACTCATAACACTTTAAATCATCCTTCTGGGCTCTTTGCTCTTGATTCTCAACATAGATCTGGCTAAGAGCTCCCAACAATAGCCATGCCACAGCCTTGATATTTAACAGCCTTCATTTTTCTTCTGCCAGATTAGTTAGTCCACTGTCCTTAATCTCAGTCTCTGGCAAATTATTTGGACATGAGAAAAATGTAGACAAATTTTTTTGCCAAGCCATAACACACATCATTTGGAGTCCAGCACTTGGTGCAGTCCTTTCCAGCAGAAACCTCCAAAGCCTGGTCTTTACCAGCAGGATTTCTATCAGCCTTCTGGTTTTCTGAGCTCTGACCAGAATCTCCCATACAGAACAGCCAAGGCATTCCAGGGTTATTTTCCAGGTGACATCTCTGAACCTTTCCAAACTTCCCACAAGCCATCCCCAAAGGCTCTTGAGCCACATGGTTGGGCACAGTCACAGCAGTGACCCCACTCCTGGTTCCAAATTCTGTGTTGGTTTCTTTTCTCTCATTGCTGAGACAAAATACCCAACATCCAAAGTGAAGGAAGGAAAGGCTTATTTAGCTTACAGTTTTTGGAGGTTTCAGTCCATAACCAGCTGGCTCCAAGGCAAGGTGGCATGGCACTGGGGCAGCAGCCAACAAAAGCAACCAGAGCAAAAAAAGGAGAGAAAAAGCCTCTTCTCTTTCCTTATATTGTAAGCCGGCTATCTATCACTGCTCTGGACAGGTGTAGCACTCACATCACCTCCATACTCTCCTCTTGCACTGAGAGTATTTGCAAAGTAAGGATCCTATATCCTTGCTGAATCTCTTAGTTAAATTTCTAAACTTCTCAAGTTGACACAATGTTATCAACCATAACACCCTCCTTGGTAAGAGTAATTTACAAAGTAAGGATCCTATATCCTTGCTGAATCTCTTAGTTAAATTTCTAAACTTCTCAAGTTGACACAATGTTATCAACCATAACACCCTCCTTGGTAAGCAGCCAGGCTGGTTCTGTGTGTTTTCTAGAGGGGGCTTGGTATCCCCTCTAAAAGTGCTGGCATTAAATCCAATAGACTGCTTTACCCCTGGCTCTACTGCTTACATCCAGCACAGAACTCAAGTAGTCCGTTTGCTTTCCCCATCTGCCAGCGTGATCAGGGATCCATGTGGGTAGGTTTGGATGGTTGCCTCAGGTTGGGGTGAACAGATAGATGGGGCCTCTATATATGGCAGAGGAGTGAGGGTACTTGATAAGCCCAGAGACCATAAAATTAGGCAAAGAAAACAATAAGTTGGGGCACACAGAAAGACATGGAAACTGAGAATAAATGATGGGAATATAGCTATAGAATAGACAGCACACCATTATTTCATCCTGTCCAGCAGGAAAGGCTGGACAGACTCAATATCCCTGCAGAAAACCGTAAGTGTGGAGACAAAATAGGACTTAATAGTGACTTACTATCTCTCATCCACATCTGGTGAATGGCAAAAATATAGACTCTGAAAAGAAACCACTCATTTAAAAATGCGATGGAATTTTTTTTATTTATTTGTCTTTTCTTCATGAATTTTTGGATTGTGGTTTTTTCTTTTCTGCTTTATTTTTCTCTATTTTTTCTTTTTTCTTTTCTGTTACTGTTTACTAATTCTATTAATTTTCCTTTATAGGACCCCTTATCTCACTTTTCTCTCTTCCTTTCTTTTATTTTTCATATTTTACTTCTTTCATTTTTCCCTTATTCATCCCTTCCATTTTTCTTGATTAAGGGAAAATTCTTCAAGAGAAAGGATAACAATTATAAATACATATAAGCATTAAACACTGGCACATCCAAGTTCATAACACAATTATAGTGGAGTACTTCAAAACCACACTATCACAAATAGATCAGTAAGACAACAAATCAACAAAGAAATATCAGAGTTGACCCATATCTTCAAACAAATGGACTTACTAAGTAGCTACAGTGTTCCATACAGCAATAGAATCCATATTCTTCTCAGCAGCAAGTGAAGCTTATCCAAAAGAGACCACAGACTAGCCCATAAAGCATGCTTAAGTAATATGAGAACCAAAATTATTCCATGTCAGAGCAACATGGCAAAACCTATGAACATAAAGAAAGCAATCTTAAGAAGGAAGTTTATAGCTGTGAATGCCCACATCAGAAAAGCAAAGTGTACCCAAGTAAATAACTTAATCATGCACCTTAAGATTCTAAAAAAAAAAAAACAAGAGCAGTCTAAACCAAAGCTAGTACAAAGGAGGAAATTATAAAGATCTGAGCAGAAATTAATGAAATTGAGTCTAATACAACAATACAAACAATCAAGAGTTGGTTCTTCAAAACAATAAACAAAGTAGACAAATGCTTAGCCAACAGTGAAGGTTGAAAGAGACATTTTCAAAAGCAATATAAACAGAGAATTTTCTTGCCAAGAGGCCTGAACTATAATAAATGTTAAAGGATGTTCTTTAGGCTGAAAGGAAATAGCAGTTGAAAATCCAAATCCACACAATGGAATAAACACCAGAAATGGGAAATACAGGATAAATATAGAAGAATATATTTTTTAATGACAGAAGTTGAAACTAAGTCGACATGCATGCTAACAGGCCTGCAATTCTATCCCTAAAAGAACTTTGTGGTTTTTAAAAAATTTCTATACAGGCAACTTGACCACTGAAGGGAAAAATTAAACAATATATTGTGGGGCTTATAATATATTGCAAGTATGTTGGGTGGTAAGTTGATATGTATGGTTTAAGATTTTATGTGAGAAGTGGTATAATAGACTGAGAAAAGTTAAGATGTAACAGTAATCTCTCCAGCAATCACTGAAAATGAAAACAAAGATATAATTCAAAAAGCCAGCAGAGGAGAGGAATAAAATACTAAAAACCAAAATAATAATAATTCGAAAATTCAAGGAAGGAGAAAAAACAAAAAGGACAACTGAAAAACAAATAGTATGTGAAGACCAGACCCAAGTGTTAATGGTTTTTTAGGAGACTCAATTCCCGTGGGAAAAGCCTTTCTTAAACTGTTACACTCACTAGATTATACAATCATGGCAGCACACAAATTTGGTAGTAATATATATGATAATTTATACATATTAAATCAGTATGAATTGGATATTAATAATTTCCATTTACTATCTTGTACTCAAGAGAAATTTTTTAGGACCTTCTTACTTAGCCCTTTTAACGAGACTTGGAAATTCTGCCTTGCCACAGATAAAATACGTCTTAATGTACAAAGTGTTATTTCCCCAAGGAGTGAAGTATTTCTGATTCTATGACTGGAAGTTTTACTGCGACTGCTTGAGACACAAAAGCTTTAGAGATCACCTTTTATTTATGCCACTTCACCTGTGGACTCTGAGTATTTGATGTCCCAGTCTCCCAAGGAGGGTGGTAGAAGAACTTGGACATTGGAGCCAAACAGACTTGCAGTTGGACAGTCGAACAGACTCTGAGATCACTTGGAGAGAAGGCCAGGTGCAAACATCCTCAATGAAAGTGGGAAAGTGACCTGCAGGTTGACAGATAGCAGGACAAGAAAAGGGTCATGGGTATTGTAGATACAGATAAATTGCTCCTCAAAGCAGGAGTCTGTGAGTGTTGGAGTGGCAGAGGGAACATTGGAAAAGGTCATTTGGAAGAGAAGTCTGGAAGGAAGGATGAGCCAGGGTACAATGAAATCAGATTATGGGACCAGGAGAGGCAAATGGAGGAAGCTTAATTCTCTATTTACTTCTTTCTGATTTTCCTGTTTTGCATTTATTCACAAATTTTAGGAATTGTCATTTTGCCTGGACTTTGCCACATAGCACATAGTAAATTCCTTTGTTGCTGTAGTTGGCAACAGGGCTGGACAGTGTCACCACTTGCTTCAAAGACAAAGGTAACCCCGCACAGGATACCCCTGAGCCCGCGCCTTGGACTCCTTCTGTCATTTTGGAGCTGTGCTTTCTGGAGCTCTTCTCTGAAGAAATACATAGAGGACTCTGGGCTTCAAGCGGGGAGGCAGATCCTTCCTTTATAAATAACATCTCAGACCTAATTCCATTGCTGCTGTCATGATGTGAACATAAGCAACTTAGCCTCCACGCGGTCTGTTTTCTTCATCTATAAAGTGCACAATAGGATATTTACGATCTACCCAGCTGATGGGGAGTCTCATAAAACAAAGTAATTACAAAGACTTTTATGGTGTGTGTGTGATAAAATAAAATTGACTCCATTTCTCCAGCCTTTAAAACAATGTGTAATGAAGTCAATGCACCATTTTACAATGACTAATGAAATCTAATTTAAATACAGACTTTAGTAATTTATAAAATGGAAACAAAAAATGCCAAGGTCTTACTATTTTTTTTACTCTAGTCAAAATAAATAAACACTATTTTCTTGTCCTCAAACGAACTTTTCATAGCCGTAAAAATCAATATTACCTACCTCAAAAATTCGGTGAATCTATTATAGTTCTTAGAGGTGATTTCTTAAAACTCCATTGTATTGGTAGTATTTCTAAGAAGGCATTAAATACAAGGACTGGTCTCTCTGCTCTGCACACTGATTTCCTTTTGTTTCAGCAGGGTTTATAAAGCTTCCCTTTTTCACTTAACTTCCCCATCAGATTGATGAAAAATATTTGTTTGAACCCTAATTTTTTTCTGAGGTGAAACCTCCTTTCAGTCCTGGAGTATAAATTGCCCTGTTATGACTTGCTGAAGTGTGTGTGTGTGCGCATGCGTGTGTGTGTGCGCGCGCGCGCGCGCGCGCGCGCGCGCGCGCACGCGTGCCTGTGTGTCTAGGGGGATGAGAAAGAGAGAGATGGGGGGGTTGTCCCCCTGCAGAGTTTCCACTGTAGAGTTGTTCCTTTAGAAAACATCTTGCTTTGTATTACCTCAGACCAGAAGCCAATCAAACAAGCAAAGGCAGATCCAGTGGTGTGATTATTTCCTAAACGCAATGTTTTGAAGCTTTGTTTTATCCGTAAACGTGGCCAACTCCAAATGCCTCTGAGCTCAAGAGCGTCATTAAAACAAATACACACATGAATGCAGAGCTGCAGTACTCTCTCACACTCAGAAATAGCACAACGCAATCAGACTTTAGCTGTCTACATGGCAAAGGCTCTGAAAGAAAGACTGCATAAAGTGTTTGGGGTCGAGAAACCCAAGGTTATATAGAATAATTTGCTCTTTTCTCCCACAGTTCTGATTTTTAAGGATAAGGAATTGCCCATTGCCTGCAGCTCATTAATCACCGTAGCTTTTGATTATGAAAAGTGCAATCCAAAAGATAGTAGTCTGCGGACTTGGCAGGGAGAGTCTCTGCCTGTCCCTTGAATGTGCCAGAACACCCTGAACTCTGCCAACTCTGACTGTGCTTGGCATTGATTGAAGATGCTGAGGGGTATAAGCCTTCCTGAGTTTCACCACCTGGAGCAGATTAAAATCTAGGTCCTGCTGGTAAGAAGGTCTGAGAGATTGGGAATATGGGGCTATTTTAATCTTTTTAAGTCAGGCTGTGTAGAAACATCCATATATCAAATGTTCATGGATCTCATACAATTTCTTTCTCAGGGGAGAATTCAATTACCAGTAACATGAAGCGGGATTAACTTGTTATGGTGAGCCATCTGGAGAGAGAAGATTCACCATCCCTTGTAAATACGTTTAGAGACTTGCTACCAGGTTTTTGAAGAAGTTGCTGAAGGTGCTCAAAGCCACAAACGATGTTCCCTCTAAAAGCCTTACTCAGTTGACCTGGTAAAATTAACATGCAGCTAGAGGAGAATCTAGACCTCACTCTGTGCTGAAGTCATAGAAGGATGATACTTGGATTTTGAGGACAAGTGGAATACTTACAAAGCCATAACAAAGAGCCAGTGAAAGAGTCTCAAAACTATGCTACAGAAATAAGCAGAAAGGCTCAGGAAAACACAAGTGGGTGGGATGGGGACTAACAGAAATTACTGAGTTGGGATGTTGGAACTTGGGGGCTGAACAAGAAAGCAGCAAGTCCTTCCTCCTGGTAAGTGGCAGCACAAGCGAGCAGCGAGCACACCAGGAAGAGAACAAGTCAGCGTCTCCCCTGAGCCTACTGGTCATGGGCTGAGAATCAAACGTCCCATCCCCCCACCCCTTTAGCAACTGGAAGGTGTCCAGGACAGCCAGAGTTGATAGCAACTAAGGTATGTAAAGCAACTAAATATTTATATTGTTGGGTTGATTATGCTGACCTGAGGCCAGAGGTCTGAGTATCTCTTGGGAGGATGACAGTATGCAATATAGCAAATGGGGGGATTTCCTTCTATCTTCTCTTTGAAAGCAAATATTGTTTTCACTGTTTTGCTTTGTTCTGATCAATTGTCTTGCTCTATTCAATATACTGTTTTGATTGGTTTTATAATGTTCAAGTTTTGGTTTGATTTTGCTATACCTGATTGAATGGACAACTATGGTGAAGATAACGAAATATACTATGGAACCTGTTACTGTTATCCCAGTATCTTGCCCTGAAGTTCTGTCCCAATTTCACTGCACTATTTTGATTGGCTTTGTTCTGCCTTGTTTTGTTGTATTTTACTACCTCCAAAATAAAAATATTTTTTTAAAAAAGAAATTACTGAGTTGGAATTCAGTTTTCTAGATCAAATCTAGAGTGCAGCATGTGTGCTGGATTCCTCAAGGAATAAGGAAACAAATTTAGATTAGCTTCAGAAAGTGGACCCAGAGAAAGACTGCAGACAGAGACAGCCTTCACGTTTTCACGAAAGGAAACTAACTGGCAGAATTTGGGAACAATGTAAACGACCTAGATCTGAACCCAGGACAGCCAAAGCCAGTATTACTGGGCTGAACGCAGGCCACCCTGAAATGAAGCTCACCCTTAGCATAGTCAGGATCCAGTCCTCTGGATGGCAAGCGAGCTGCTACTAAAAAATAAGCCAGCCACGATAATTTGACCGGAAAACTTCTGTGACACAGGGACAGAATCTAGCTCAGATTATTGAAAATTGGTTTTGTTAAGTATTTACAATTTTACAATTAAAGTCAACAACTTTACACAGTCTCATTAATTTGTAAATAAATTATAATACATCCAAACAATACTGGAGCTGTTAAAAATCTGATATATAGCAATGTTGATTTTAGCAAGATACATAAGGTTATCAAAACCTTGATATTAAAATGAGGCAATGGTAAAATACAGACTAAACTTAGTTTTGAACATAATTGCAAAGATCTTAAATAAGATACTGGCAAAACCAATCTAAAAATGTGTAAAAATAATCTACCCATCATAACAAGTAGGGTCAATCTCAAAATTCAATGTTGGTTAGACATTACTAGAAAATCTGTTAATGTAGCATAGTATATTAATGCAGAAAAAGAGAAAAGTGATCATTATGCTTGATACAGGAACGGTAACAAATAAAATTCAACTTTCATTGATGGCAAAAACTCTTAGTAAACTAGGAATAGAAGGGAGCATCTATAGTTTAATAACAACTATCAGAAGTCATCAATGAGCAGTGTAGATATTGGGAAATTGTTAGAAACATTTCCATATAGTTATGAACAAAAACAAAGACAGCCTGTTATCACTACTTCTATTTAACATTTGGTGGATATTCAAGGAAGCACTATAAGAAATTAAATATATATGACAGGAAAAGAAGGAAGTTAATGAGGCAAGATTATTTTCATAGAAAATTGAAGGGATAGTGACTAGAAATAAAGTCCTTGTTTTCCCCCTCCAACCAGAAAAAAGAAAACTCAAGAGACTCTTCAAAATGAATTGCCAATTATAAGAAAAGAATTGGTATGATTGCTAACTAAAATACCAATATACCAAAATTACATTTGAATACAAAAAATTAGAAACCAGAGCTGGGTGCGGTGACACCCACCTGTAACCCCAACACTTAGGAAGCTGAGGCAGGAGGATCATCTCATAGTGAGTTCAAGGCCAACTGGAACTACATGGTAAGACATTGTCTCAAAAAAATTAGAGGTTAGAACACACAAGCAAAAATTTATAAGGTACCTACCCATAAATCTAACAAAAGATATGAGTCCTTTGTGGATAATAGCATAAAACTATTTTTAAAAAGAGAAAACTTACATAATGGAAAAGTATAGTCCATTATTTATGAATTTATTATTTTGATGCTAAAATTATAAAAATAGCAGCCTACCTCTAAATATATAAATTCAGTGCATTTCCAATCAACATCCCAAAAGTTATTTTTATGCTAATAAATTTCACATAGAAGAGGAGTCTATCATTTAATTTGGTAAATGAAGAGCTAAGAATAGCCAATAATTTTTGAAGAAAGGAGAGTTTGTCAATTACCAATATACTTAATATAAAATTATAGGACTGAAACAGTGTGATAATGGAAGAGAGATAAAAATTAGAGCAAAGGAACAAATAGACATTTTAATAAATGGTGTAATAAATGAACATTTAATAAATGGTTCTCAAAATTGATTGTCCAGATGAAAAAGACAAAATCAGATCCCTACCTCATACTACACTCAAAAATAAATTTTAGATGGACTAAAATGGAAGAAGTAAAAGTGTAGAACTTAAAACAACGTAGCAGAAAACCATTACTGTTAAGATCCATAAAATAAAATAAATTTTAAAATATAGATGTAAAATTTTAAAATAAAATATTGAGTTATTAAAGCACATTGGAATATGACACACATAGAAATATGATACTAGTATGTACTGGTTGTGGATAATTATACACACATATGGGAATAAATACAATAAAAACACATATACAGGTTATAAAGGCTAAAATGGATACATTGGACTCATTACAATTAAAACATCTACTGAAATGATCATGAGCAAAGTAAAATTTCACGTTCTGGGAGAAAATAAATGAAACTCCTACAATCAACAAATACTTGGTATGCACAAGAATAAAGAATTTCCACAAGGCTCCAACAAAAGAGAAGTCATCTAAAATCCTCATACTTCACGGAGAGAAAAACCTTAGTCGCTAGTAACTCTCTAAAAAGATTCCGAAGTCTATTAATAATCAGAGAAACTAAAATTGTAAATCAAGACTTTGTCTTGTACCCACTCTATTGGCAAAAAGCAGTAAATCTCATAACATCGAGTAGTGGTGAAAATGTGGTAAACAAAGAGGGGGCCACAGCCAGGTGGCGGAGCAAATGGAATCCTAGGAAAGATTATTCTTTGATCTACTAGTTCCATTGCTGAGTCTGTTATGGGGAAATCTTGCACACACAAAAAGGTTTACATAAAGTTCTTCACTGTGGCAGTGTAGCATGGCTTATTATAGTTAAAGAACAAAACACCCTCTGTCTCTAGGTAGGACAAGGGATAGTCTCTGGTTTATTGATACAGTGGATTCTATTCAGCAGTTGAAATAGATGAACGATGTGCTCACAGTATAGCTCAGCAGTAGAGAGCTTGGCCTGCATGCTCAAGGCCCTGAGTTTGATCCCCCCAACTACCCCACACCCACCCCAGTGAATGAACTAAATTCTTTGTCTCACACTCTCTCCTAATGAAACTTTAAACAGAGGAGGCTGAGGCAGGAGGTTTGCTGCAAGTTGGACACCAGCATGGGCTACCTAGTGAGATCAAGTCCAGTATGAAATACATTGCAAGACCCTGTCTTGAAAACAAAACAGAACAAAACAACATTATGCCTTTAAAAGGCATAATGCCAAATAACAAAATAAGGTTGCAAAAGTATTTTGACAGTATGATAGCTCTTTGTGAGGTTTTCAAATACACTGAACAATAATTTTATCGGTACCAGGGATCGAACTCACGACTGCCTGCTTACAAGGCAGGCGCTTATGCCGCTGAGCTAAATCCCTAGCCCCTAAACAATAATTTTAAGTGTTTTAAACTATTGTCATCATAAAAATATAAAAATAGGTGGAAGTAGGAAAAAAAAAGAAAAAAGGAGAAGAATGGGGAATCAGTATCTCTATGCTTAGTTTCTTAGCAGGGGCAACAAAGGTCACAGAAATCCAAACGTGAATATGAAAAATGTGTAAATGTTAATATGCTGTAGACGTCTATCACATTACAGTTCTTGTTTTATGGATATTTTATATGTCTCATAATTACATGTTAATTTTATACAGACACTCCTGATACATTAAGTGAAAAAAGTATATGTATAATATTTCAATGAGACTTCGAGGTTTTTGAGATAAAGGATCCATTTCAGAATCGCTTTTAAAAAGAAAGTGGGAAGAATGAAGGAGAGTGTGTAACAGGATAAGAAGAATCAAAATATGTTATACGTACGTGCCAATGTGCCAAAATAAATCCCGTTATTCGTTTTCACTAATACACACGGATTTTAACAGTGGTGATTTATTAAATAAATTAGAAATCAAGATAAAGCCTTTGGGTGAGTTCCAACAGTTCAAATAACATGGCAAAGGGCTCATATTCTTGAATTCCAGTGAATATCCCCACGTCAGCCACCAAAATTACATTCTCCTCACGGTGCTTCCGGGGCTCAACCCTTACTCTCCCGCAGCGCTGTCCAAGGGAAGACAGATCCGTCCTTCCCGGCGGAATCAGCAAAGCGCCAGCGGTTTCGCCTGGCTTGTGTGGTCATCTGTGAAGAGACCCCGGGAGTTCACAGGATGGGGTCTCCTAAGTGGCTTGAGTTCTTCAAAGCCTGTGTCTGTATCTGTGGGTTTCAGCCATGGGTGATTGTACCTCCCACGGGACATCCAGCACCGCCTGGAGACCAGTCGCGCTGTCACTCCGAAGGAAGACGCTGCTGGCCTCTAGTGGCTAGAGACCAGGACTGCTGCTAAGGCTCCTGCGACCAAGCCTCTGCCCACACACACAACCGGGAATTACTTGGTCCCTGGTGTCTATCACAGAGGTCAAAAACCCTTGCCACAGTGCCATCCCATCCAAGTCACATGACAGAGTGGGGGCTAAAACGAGTATATTTCTCAAAGAAAACTCCTAGTAGAGGTCAAGAGAAGGGGAAGAGGAGAAAGCATGAAAACATATGTTATGATACATGTGAAAAAGATTAAATGAATGCACACCAAAATATTAACAGGAGTGATTTCTGAGATAGTGTTCAGGAATTTTTTTGTATACTTAAGTTTTCTAATCTACCTGAAACAAACATGAAATAATTGTGAAATTTGAAAAAGCACTTGAAAGTACAAGAATAATTTCACCAAATGATACAAATGTCTTTCACATTTTTATGCCTCAGAACAAATCAGTTCCACAGTGCAAGGTCTTACATGTTGTTATTGCTAGGTATTAACTATTCAGTGGCCTGCTTGCTTCTTCTTGGCATTATTACACGCAGACAATTCCATGAATCCAGATTATTTGACATTTAAGTGGCTATGCTGTTTCACTGCATCAGCACATCAAGATTTACTGGACTGCAGGCATGGCGGCACAAGGCTGTAATCTAGCATTTTGGCAGGCTGAGGCAGAAGGAGCACAAGTTCAAGTCCAGTATGAGCAACGTAGCAAGACTGCCTCAAAATTTAAAAATGGGTTGAAAATGTCGCTCATTGTGATAGCCCTGGGTTCAATCCCCAGTAACACATACACAAACACACACACCACAAATTTACTTAGCCATTTCCTAGCTGTTAGTAATTATGGTTTCATCTGCCATTATTAAAAGCATAGCCAGCTGTAAACATTTTTGTAAAAACACTGCTTCCTTAGAATTTTTTCTTGAGATTCGCTCCCAAAACAGATTTGTTTCCCAAAACAGATTTTCCAAATTGAGAGACAGAATACAATCTATAATCTACATAGTACATTTTGATCTACATAGTCACTTTCTTTCCAGAAATTTATAGTACTGTTTCTACAGCCAGTGTATGCATATACCTTAGCCCCCAAACATCCTTTATTTTCTAAAAAATCTATTATTAATGATTTAATATGTATGAGGTACTATATGAGGCTATTTTAATTTGCAATTCTCTCATTACTATGGAATCTAAACACTTTCCCAAGCACTCATTCACTGTTTGTATTTTCCCTTGTGCAAACCATCTGCTCATATTCTTTAAACCATCTGTCTAGTCAGACTTGACTATTGCCCATATCGGTAATATTAATTTCCCTTACATACATAATCTTATGTGTTTATCTGCTGCATGTATTACAGTCATCACCGACTGTTATTCTTTTGATTTTTTCAATTCTGGGTTGTTTTTGTTCTCTATCTTGTGGTCTGTATGCTTGCATAGAAATTTTTCACATAGCCTGATCTTGCCGACCTTATTGTTTGTTTTCCTAGCAACTCCTTTTGTTACTTACATTGCCAGGAAGTCCTTTTTATCCAAAATGAATATGTGTGACATTGTTTTATTTCATATGCATATATATATATATATATGCACATCATATTTAACTCAGAAGTTAATTCTTTTGGTCAGAGTTATCAGTGTAAATCTTAGACTGTATTGACAGTGACTTTGCCACAAATAGATATTGAATAATTGTATATTCCTTCGTTAATAATAAATTGAATATGTATTAATTTAGGGATGTTCTATTTTATCTGTTTAGGCCTATTTTTCTGTTATTCCAGTCAGCAGATCATTTTGATAACTATTCTTTGACAAGGGACTTTAATATCTGGTGAGGCTACTTTCTCCAATATTACTTATTACAAAAATCTACTTTATTCACTTTTACTTTAGTTGTCATTTTGTCAATTTCTATAAAGTAATCCATGTGATTGTAAATGGTATTGATTAAATCTATAAATTAACTTGCACATTATTTAAATCACTATTTCAGCTCTCTGTTCACCAGGAAAGTATATCTTTGCATTTTCCACCAAAAGTTGTATAACAGACCTTATGTAACAGAGAGTTTAGACCTTATTTGAGTTATAGATCAAGGCTACCCTTCACAGCACTCATACCAGGCCCCAAAATTGATCTAAAAATCTATGTACAATTGGTGGAATAATCGAAATTACAATCCAGAGCCTATATCATGCTATAGTTTTTCTATTAAACCACTTATTCAAGCCTTTATTTACTGCCTTTAAAGCTTTAAAACTATGTCTTGCAGGTATTTATTTGTTATGTTATAGTTGGTTAGTTTCCAAGAATTTTCTAGACCATAGAAGAGCCAAAATGAGCAGCAATGTTGGCCTTTGGGTAGATGCAAGCAGTTTAAATTCCTTTGGTAAGGAGATATGTATTATAGACAGCTCATCTGTTACATCATTTTTTTCTCAAATGGTTTTAAATGTAGAAATGCAAGTTGGCTTTTGAACTGGTCTCCCATTTTTAGGATCACGCATTTTATCTTTTTGGAGATTTTATTATCAATAATGTTTTACTGTGCTTATAGTTTGCCGAGAAGTATGTTAGATACACAAAAAACAAAGTTACAGAAATTTGCCCTTCCTGAAGATTTTCACAGTCAGACTCAAGATATCAGGTACGCACTGTATCAGTTTTGTGAAACAGAAAATCCAAATCACAGCAGTGTAAACAGACTATGGATTCGTGGTCACCCAGAGGTTGGCAATCCGAGTTCAGTGTAGTGGCTCGCCAGTGTCATTGCAATCCCAGACCCCTTCCTGTCTTCTATTAACATCAGTGCATGAGTCTCAGCATCCTGCATGCCAGAAGATTCCCAGTGCTCCAGCCATCACGACTATTTACAACCAGGAAGGAAGGGAAGAGCAAAACCTTGTCAGCTCCTCTTTAGCTTCCCTAGCAGTTTTCCAGTGATTTCTGCTTCTGTTACTGCCCAGAATTATATCACATGCCCACAAAAGGAGCTGGTAGATATAACATTTTAGCTAGGAACATTGTTGCGTTCGACAACATGGAAGACTTGTTTGTAACTAAGGAGAGAAGAATAGCTATTGCCAGGCAACTGAAAGTCTGTGGATGTGAAGTAACAGTGTTGCGTTTAGGTGAAGACTGTAGGGCCGAGAAGGTGAGATTAGCACATGCTCCTTCTTGACAGGTAAACTGGATTAGAATAATGGTGATGGGCAGAGGGACATTTCAAACATGGGAGGGCTGGAGCAAAGACAGGGCAAGAGTCCCCCTTGCAGGTTTAAATGAGAATGGTGGGGGTTTCCATCTCTCCCACCAAATACCCGCAATGGTGGGGTATTTGGAATGGCTTTCTGGGAGTGTGAGAATATACAGAAATCCAGGGATGTGTTGGTCATTAACTGTTTACCAATTCTAGTGTTTCTCATTAAGTCTTCATGGCGATGAGTAACCTTTATTAAAACCAACTGTGTCCGAGAGGATTTCCTAGGTGTTTTAATATAGATCATCTATGATCTGTGCAATGACCCCTCGTGAGAGATAAAGATGCTAAAGCTGAAACGGTTTGCATATTCGACCAAGGCCATGAGGTTTTTAAAAAATTTATTTTAAAGAGAATAAAACATAAGAGGATAGAACAAAGCAGATCAGCACAGAACAATGTAAGCAACACAGCACTTCACAATAAGACAACCTGATATTAACAGTAGCTACCATAATGTCTCTTTCTTTGAAATAGTTGAGCATGGTCTTTCAAACCTATGCTGTAAATATGCAGACATCCTCCACAATGTCATAATGTTAAACTTATTTTTGCAGTTCTTAAATTGTTTGGATTAGGAATTAAAATGGATGGGTTAAATGTCTCCAATTCTTTAATATTTTATTAATTCTAAACTTTAGAGGAGCTTTACAAAGTCTTCAACTAAATAGCAATGTGATCCTGGGCAATATACTTAGCCTCTCTGTTTTTGAATTGTTGCTGTATTACTGAGATACAAATCCAGATAGACACTGCAAGAAAAGAACACTGGAGACCAATGCTCCTCGGGAGCAAGGATTTAAAAATTCTAAAAATTTAAACTCATGTAGGAACACTAAGTTGGTTTAACATTTAAAATTCAATCAACAAACTAAAAACAAAAAGAGAAGTATGATTCTACAACAGCTGCAGAAAAGCACGTGATGAAAATTTAACATCACTTTCTGATTACAAACTCAGTACATTACAAATGATAGGAATTTCCTCAAATCTGATAGCGTAACCTTGAAAAACGCATAGCTACTTTGAAACTTAATTGTGAAAGTTGAGTAATTTTCCTCTAAGGTCAAATATGACACGAGGATGTTCACTGTGGCCAGGTGAATTAATTAAGAAAAAAAGGCATTTGCATTAAAAGTGAGCAAGGAAAACTCTTTACAAATGGCCATAACTGTATCTATAGAAAATTCATAAGATGTTTCTAGAATGAGCTTGGCAAGATTGTGGAACACAAGACAAATATACAAAAATCCACAGATTAAAATTAATAAAACCGTGAAAGGGCTAGCGTTGCTGGTTGGTGGTAGAGTGCTTGCCTAGCGCGGGAAAGGCCCTAGGTTTAAACCCCAGCACACCAATCAAAACAGATCAACACAACAATAAAACAATGTTACAGCATCAAAAAATATGCTTCAGGATAATTCTGTCAAGATAGGTGTAAGATCTATACACTGAAAACTCCAAAATCCTGCTGAGAGAAGGTAAAGAAGACCACTAGAAGTTGAAAGGTATATCTTACTCAGGTGTCTGGAGTCATTAATATCAAGATAGGCATGATATTAATTCTCCCCAAATTTATGTGCCGTGAAATCCTATCAAAGTTCAAACAATTCTGTAGTAATTGAGACACTAAATCTAAAATATATGTTTAAATATTAAAAAAAAAGCTAAAATAGCCCAAACAGCTTTGAAAAAGAACAAACTTTCAGTATTCATACCACTTTGTTTCAAATCCAGTGCTTAGGACATCGTAGTCACAATGTAAAAAGTAGATGAATTGATTAATAGGACAGAATAGAAAGTCCCGAAAAGATTCTCGTGTTGACAAAATGACTTTTGACAAAAAATTAAAAGCAATTCAGTGGAGGGTGGTCTTTTCAGCATAGGATGTTAAAAACAAAAAAGACGTCATTTACAAAAGTTGTCAAAATGAGTAGTAGATTTACGTGTAAAATCTAAAATTATAACACTTTCAGAATAAACCACAGTAAACCCTTATGATTTTAGATTAGAGAAAGAAGTACAATACCACAAAGTTTAAGCCATAAAAATTTGACAAATTGGATTTCATCAAAATTAAAAACTTCTACTCTTCCTACGATAGCATTAGGAGATAGAAAAGACAAGCCACATGATGGAAGCAGGGGAGTTTTGTGAAGCAAATATTTGATAAAGATTTGTATCCAGAATATGTAAGAACATTCAAAATTCAGTAATAATCACTTAATAACAAATAGGCAATAAAGTTAAACAGACACTTCACCAAAGAAAACATATTTGCTTCAGATACGCACATGGAAATGCTCGTAATTATTGGCCATTGGAGACTGTAAAATAACACCACAATGAGATACCAAAAAGCCTGGCCATTCAAACGTTGACAAAGATGAAGAGGAAACGTAACCGATGCATTGCTGGAGGAATTGGAACTGACATAGCCACTTCCAGGTATACCCACGAGAAAAGACTGCATCCTTCCACACAGAGATTTGTACAGGAATGTTCCTGGCGGCTTTAGCTTTGATGAGGAAAAATTGGAAGCATTTGGTGAGTAAAGAAACAAGAGTTTGGTACGTGCATAAGTGGAATACTACTCAGCACTGAGAAGGGATGAATACTTGCTACATGACAAAAAATTCATACAGGCATGTCAGAATCATTATGCCAATTGAAAGAAACCAGACAAAATAAATACAAATTGTATGATTCCATTCACATACAACTCTGGAAAATACAAACTGAAACAGACCAGCACAGGTTGAGTAGCAGCTTGGTACCCTATGTCCCGGGATCCAGCCTGGGTGTGTGTGTGGGTGCACATTTGGGGAAAAGGAGGCAGGGAATGTCAGGAGCCAGAGGGCAGGGTAGGGGACGCACTAAGCAGGGGGTAGGTGGTGGGGGCAGGAAGTTGGGGAGTGAGGGACGGGATAGGAAGAGGAGTTGTAGAGGCAAGAAAGAGATG